>CATIWO010235446.1:0-27481 GCA_949673435.1 Macaranga tanarius | reverse complement strand
TTATAATTTAGTATAAGTATCCATTTTTCTTTTTACCATATCAATTATTGTTATGTATATTTATATGATATGGTACGTACTTGTTTTATTTTATTTGCTATCTCATTTTTTGTAATCATGAGTACATATTTTCATAAATGTACGTTAATACTAAGCTATTCTATATGTATCTAAGAGAATTGATGTATAAATATGAAATATTCATAGAGTATGAGGAAGTGTTATCAAACTTAATTAATATTTCGAACACTGAAAGAAATATGCTTTAGATATGTTAAAGTCATGTGGTATTGCAACTATTGATTTTTTTATAATTTTGCTACTGTTGTGCCATTAAATTTTGTTGTTTAACACTTTGTATATACTATTACTTTATAAAAATTCCATATATTGTATGTGTTTTTAGCTTATTGGGTGGTGTCATCTCTACTGTTACTGTCATTAATGGTTCTATTATCCTATTATCATGTTATCCTTTTGTGACTTTAATTTAACTTAATTAGTATGTCCTTAAAGTTTCATTTTATTGAATCCTCCTTTATAATTAGATTTTCAAAAATGGATAAAACTTAGATGGATGCAATGTTATGGTCTAAGGACTATGTAGAACGGATAAAATCCTTTTTATTGTTTGTTGAGAATAATATGGGCAAAGAGTGTAACATTCGAGGTCTGTGTGTTGATTGTTTGAACTTGCGTATAAAACCTCAAAGAATAGTTGAGGATCATTTATTAATTTGAGGGATTAATAAATGATATAAAAATTAGTTTATCATGGAGAACCTTCTAACTCAAGCCATTTCAAGAATCAAGATAATTGCAAGGTTCATGTGGGTGAAAATGATGATGGAGAAGATGATGGTGTTAATGAAATGTTACATAATTTAGGTAGCTAATATTTTCAAAGAGATGCAATCAATATGTCAATTAGAGATAATGGCAAGTTTCCTAATGCTATGCCCACGTATCTTGAACAGCTCATGCGAGATGCACATACTGAACTATATCTTGGCTGTAAAAAGAATTTAAGACTATTTATTATTATCAAGTTGCTCCACTTTAAAGTCTACAACAAGTTGAGCAATAAAGGTTTAGATATGTTTCTTCAACTAATGAAAGAATGCTTGCCTGATGGAGAAACCCTTCCAAGTTCATATTATGAGGCAAAAAAAATTTACGGGATTTACGACTTGGATATATAGCCATCCATACTTGTAAGTATGATTATGCTCTATTTTGGAAAGATAATGAAAATGCAAAGTTCTGCCCCATTTGTGGTACTTCTCGATGGAAAACCAATGACGGTATAAGGAAGAAGATACCGCATGAGATTTCATGATACTTTTCATTAAAACCTAGGCTTCAAAGACTTTTTTTATCTCAAAAGACATTTAAAAAAATGGTGTGGCATAAGGAAAAGCTCATTAATGATGAATACATGAGGCACCCAGCCGATTCAAAAGCTTGGAAAGGCTTTGACAATGCATTTCCTTGGTTTGCAGAGGATCCTCATAATGTTAGGCTAACTTTAGCTGCAAATGGATTTAATCCATTTGGAAATTTAAGTAGTACTTATAGTATGTGGCCTGTGATTCTGTCGCCTTTGAACCTCCCACCTTGGGATTATATGAAACAACCATTTCTTATGATGTCCTTGTTAATTCCAGGGCCAAAATCACCAAGAAAAGATATTAATGTATACTTGCAGCCATTAATTGAAGAGTTAAAAGAACTGTGATTTGAAGGGGTAGAAATATTTGACATTTTTTTTACAAAAGAGTTTCAAAATGCATGCTGTTGTGTTATGGACAATAAATGATTTTCCTACTTTTGGGGACCTATCGGGATGGAGCACCAAAGGCTCCATGGCATGTCCAATATGCAATGATCAAACATGCTCACAGTTACTAAGAAATAAGATTTATTATATGGGACATCATAAGTACTTACCAAAAGATCATAGTTGGAGAAGGAGCATGAAATTTAATGGTAAGAGAGAAAATAAGGAGGCACCTAAAGAATTATCTAAGAGTGATGTGCTAAAACAATTGTATAAATTAGGAAACTTAATGTCGGGGAAGCATATAAGTAACAGAAAGAGGAAGCGCACTCCAGAGGAAAGGAATTTAATGTAGCATTTTTTTTGAATTGCCATATTGGAATAAGTTGAAGATAAGATATAATCTAGATATGATGCACATAGAAAAAAATTTATGTGAGAGCATAATAGGAACTTTGATGATAATCCAAGTATGCCTCCGGATCACTCTTCCCTTAAAAGCTGGAATCTTCATCTTGATTGATCATATATTTCTATATTTAGTCTTGCCTTTGTTGGCATATGTTGATCCTTCTTCAGCGGCCTCCTCTTCTAGATCATTAAAGAGAATGCATTAGGTCTCCCTTACTCGGATAGGGGTAGCTATCTCCAATCTTTCCAATTATTTATGGACTTTTTGATTGTCACTCCTCATATCTTCTTATTGAGTCAACATCTTTTGCAATATTGCTTATATTGCATCCAATGTAAGCTTCTCTTTTGTATCCATGAAGTAAATCTGAAACAGAAATTAAAAAAAAATTCTATTCTAACACTCCCTCACATGTTTCTCTCAATTAATTAGGAACTCTTTAATGCACTCACAATTAAGCAAATACCAAGAATTTCCTTTCGAGTTTTTAATTGAGCTAAACTCTTACTACTCTGAGAGAATTACAAATCAAACTAGATAATTAAAGCTATTAGTAAAAGAAAAACTAAAAGATGTAAGTATGGGTCTGTTTTGGGTGATTTTCATGTATGTCTAAATTTTGGGGTCTGTTTAGGCATGAATTTTAGTGTATTTATAGATGATTAACGGGTAGAAAGAAGGGGTTAAAGAAGTAGAATGATGTAGGTAGGTAGACGAAGAAATTAAAGCAAAGGTATATAATTAGGATTTATTTTTAAGGGATAGAATACTTACCCATAAATTTTATTGATGCGACGGGCGATGGTTGATGCGGCTTTCTTCAATTTTATTGTGGCCAAATTGCTTGATGTAATTTTGATACGGATGAACTTCGATAATATTGAATTTTTTTTAATTAATGCATAAATACTACGCTAGGGATACATAGCTTATACTAGAGCCAATGCTCTAATACCAAATTGATACAATCCACTAGTTATCTAACAACTAGGATTTGTAACAAACTATTGGAACCGTTGCCCAAAGATCTATCTAGCATAAACTAAAGAGAATTAGTAATACTAGTTATCTAACAACTAGCACCTCTAATTATTAAGGTTTGAATTACAACACGCTCAAAGCAAATTCAGAAGATAGCTCTCGCAAGAACTCAAGAAAATTCAATTAAGAATTTAAATTATGAAAATAATAATGTTGATATAAGTATTTATAGACTTGTAATCTTAAACCTAAACTGATTCTAAAAGAAACAACTCTTTAGGAATAAACAATTATATTTCTAATTAAACAAAAATCCTAATTAATTAAGAAAATATGAAGAAAATCTTAATTAGTCTAAAACTAGGTTTCATCGAGACACAGGCGTGTCTAAGTCTAACATGGGCATGTTATGAGCTACAAGAATTTTAGCAAATTGGCAGACTCCAACACAGGCATGTGTCGATGTAACACAACTTCCTACACGGGCATGTCTCATGCTAGATGACGCTTCAGAAATTGGCATGGGCGTGTCTTGGAACACGACATGGAACACGGGCATGTAGTAACTCGTGTTTGCCTTAAGACATTTCACGAACTTGCAACATGACCGTATAAAGACACACACAGAAGTGTATCGGCTTGAACACAACTAAGTAAATTGATTAACTTAGTTTCTACCAAATCATCTCTTTTTTATTCTATAGGCTCGAGACTCTTTTGCACAAGTTCTTTAACAGCATCTTTCATCCTTTTAGCTCATGATCTTGTGATTGGTACTCCGTCATAATCCAAAGAATTTGAATTTAAACTCGTGTCCATATATCCATATGCATCAGACTCAGAAAGAAATAATATAGATAGGGGAATCTCAACTCTAGTTTTCCCACTTTGATCGTCCAAGTAATAAAGACCATCCCTCTCACTAGCACATCTAATCGTCCTCCTTATGTCTAGGTTCTGAAATACATAATATGAAGGAAAAAAAGGTTACACTACAATTGGATTCTTTGACAAAATTTAAAATTGAAATTGGATTTGTAAATAGTTTTGGAATATGGAGGACATTTTTTAGCATGAGAGAATCATGTATAAAAAAATTCCCTTGACCAACTATAGTGGTATTAGACCCATCAGCTATAGTTATTTTCCTATGACTAGAACAAGGAGTATAAAAAAAATACTTGGAGGAGAAAGTCATGTGGTCAGTGGCTCATGAATCTATCACCCATATTTTTAAGAAATTGTTTCTAAGACATTAGCAACATAAGAGGAAGAAGGGATACTTGAAAATACCAAAGAACATGTACCTAATCCTACTGAGGAACATTTCTTAAGGGTCCCCAACAAACTTTTTAATTTTTGTCAACAACTAAACTTTGACCACTCCCTTTATTGCTCAATTGAGTGTTGGCTATGTGTGCTTGACTTCTGTCTTTTTTACTTCTGTTGGCTTGCCATAAAGTTTCCACTATTACTTCTTGGTGTGGTGATGTTTATTACAGTATGTGCAATATAGAGAATCTCGATTACTAGGTTTAGATTCCTTTAAAGCGATTGATTTGGTCATAAAGGCAAGTACATCTTCTTCATGGGACTCAAGCAAAACATTTCATCATCCTTTTTTTACTCGTATGATTAAAATTGTCTCATTTAAGGAGGGTAGGTCTTCTTTTCCTAAAATTTGCATTCTAATAGCATCAAATTCAAAATTAGGATATGCAAGAAAGTCATAAATACATTCCTTTTATAGAAATCATTTTAAAATTACAGCATCCTCACTACAGTGCATTTGAATATACTGATAATGGTTCATCTTCTGCCATAAGCCTTGCAAGAGACTTAAATTTTCAGTGACAGTTTAAGTCTTTTATTTGGTTATTGAAATTTTTGTCTTAATTTCATAAAATTAGGCAACGTCATGAACCTTGAAGTATGTGTGTTGGATAGCATCCCAAACCTTATTAGCAGTTCCAAGAAAACATACACATATCACTAATTTCTGGTAGCATCGAATTTCATAGCCATGACATCACTATTGAATGCAATTCATCCCATGCTGTAAATTTAGGATCATCTTTTGAAGGACCCATGCCTAACAAATGGCTCAATTTCCTTCTACTTTTTAAGAATGTGCGGACTAGTTGTGACCACTTTAGATAATTTTTTCCATTTAATTGATACGCCATTTGAATGTTTTATAAATCCCCAGTAGAGACAGCAGCAGGATTCTCAAATGTAGACACACTTAAGGCAAGGCTGGTATCGATGGACTCTAACATATTCGTTTAAAAGGAAAGTGAAGAAATACTGACAAGAGAATATGAGTGAAGAAATAAAGATTATTGGGACGGACAGAAATGAAGGAATTTGGCTAGAGTAATAGAAGAGAAGATGTAATTTTAGATATTCTCAAAGAAAACCAAGAGCTCTAATACTATGTTATAGAGAAAATGTAATTCCTTGATAATTGAATAGGTTACACATATATTAATATACAAATATCTTAACCTAAAAACAATAACAGAATTTGTACAAATTAGAAAACTACCTATCTAGAATATATAGCTGACTATAATTCTAGAAATTGGGAAATCACATCAAATCCCCTACAATCACATAACTACACAACTTTTCTAATAAGGTTATATAATCTGACAAGAAGTAATAGCCAATGCTCTAGCTACATAAAAAAAACATATTTTATTAAATATCACCGATACAAAAAGAGCAAACTATGAGTTCCATATCACTATAGGGATGAAATTTCCCTATTGATATATGAAAATGGTAATTGAAATCCTCATTTGTCAAAAAAAAGTGTAATTAAATCTTTTTAAGATTGATAATAGATCCTCATCAGTGTCTATTAATTTTTAAGACTAATAAAATTGAACTAAGATGCCATGAAATTTTTTTTCAATTATAATTATGATATAATTTTTTTTTGATGATCGGGTAAACTATAAGAGGTTGACTTTGGAGGAAAGAAGAGAATATATTTAAAAATAATTGGATAGAAGAAAAAAGTTGACTACATCAGCAAATGAAGCAATTGTTAGAAAGTTGACTACATCAGCAAATGAAGTAATTGTTAGTGCCACAAGCAAAATCAAAAAGTAAAAAATTAATTGGTTATGCAAAGCACAACTAGAATCAAGATATAATGAAGTTTAGTAAAATAAATTTTAATTAAAAATATTGATTTCACATTTTGTATCAATAATATTTTAAAATATTTTAACGGGACAAGAATCTTATGAACCGATAAGTTCTCCATTGCCCAAATTGAAAAATCTATCACCTTGTACATATTGTGGGGCAAAGAAATTTGAATATAAGCCACCAAATATGTATTGTCAAAATGAAAAAATTAAATTAGTTGGATGGAAATTCTAGAAGAGTTTTTTCTATTTGCATCTAATTCTGATGAAGCAAAGGAATTTTAGGATAACATTTGTCTCTATAATAGTCTCTTCTCATTCACATTGTTTTAAGTTACTTTAGATAAAGAAGTTGCATTAGCTAAAAAAGGAGTTTTGGCATTTAGAGCTCAAGGAAAAATTTATCATGATCTCCCTTCGCATCCACCCAGTGATGGAATTTCATTTTTTTCAATTGTACTTTTATGACAACAATAATGAGTTGTAGAATAGAATGGGAACTACATATGGAGCAAAGTTAAATGAAGTTATCATAAAGAAATTGATGAGAATTTTAGCTAACAATCCATATGCTCAATTTTTTTAAAGATTGGGTGATATTCCATCACTCGAGGATCTCAAAATTAAAATAACATCAATTGTACACATGGATCAATGAGTGTACAATTCACCTTCACTAGATGAATTTATAGCTATATGGGTGAAAGAAATGACCCAAATGTTTCATTAGAAAGAGATATTATGGTTCACGCTTATTCTAGACAAAAACATAGAGTAAAGCACTATTATGGTTTCTATGATTCTTTGCAGTATCCTTTACTACATCCAAAAGAAGTAAGTGGCTGATTAAAATATACAAAAGAGAAATAATCCAACTGAGGACGAATCATTTGAACAAGATATGTTTCATTTTAAAATTATTGTAGTATAACCATTAATTTCAAATTTTACTATATACAAATTTAAATTTAAAACTTTATTTTTTCTATATAAATATTTTCAAAGATTAACCTGAAATGGTATATCATTTTAATTATTTATTTTATTTTTTATATTAATGTAATCATAACTTGTGTTGTTATTTTTTTTCACTATTTTTATCATTACATTTAATATTTTCAACATTTATTTTAATTAATTTTCATAAAAAAATAAGGGGTGTGCGAGATAATTTTAATGTTAGACCTCAAAAAGATAGCAATTCTAGTAAGTTAGCTTTGATATCAATCAATAAAATATTTATAAAGGAGCAAGAATGTTACTATGCAACGATAAGTGAAAAATTCTAATCCAATTACTTTTATAATATAAAATAAGCATATGTTGAGGAGTATTTAATTTATAAGTAAACATATTAGTGAATACATGTGTAAAAAAGGAAAGTTCGGGAAATATTTCATACCATGAGTACTATGTTTACAAATTATAAATTAGAGATGGAGAAAAATCAATGCCTCATTTTTCTAGATGACTAATACAACAATATGTGATAGATATATACATCAAACTCGAAACAACAAGACTTGACTTCTATATATATATATATATATATCAGATCAGAGGTGTACCAAAGTATTATCGATTGAGTAAATGCTAGGGAAACAAGAGGAAACTAATTAATAGAAAAATATTTTTGGCTTTTTATTGGTGGCCTTAATTAAGATATGTGAAGAAGATATTTAAATGTAATGGCATTATTGCAAAGACATAGGAAAGTTGATCTTTTCATAACTATGACGTGTAATCCTAATTGGCAAGAAACTAAAGATGAGTTGAAATCGGAACAAATTGTTAAAATACGACTATATTTAACTTTCAAAGTCTTTCACGCGAAACTAAAAGGTCTCAAGGATAAACTTTATAAGAAAGAGATATTTAGAAGTGTTACAGCACATATCCACATTATTGAATTTTCAAAGAAAGGGTTGCCACATGCACATATTTTAGTAATACTGAAACTAGGCATAAAATAATAAATCTAAATGAATTTGATATATTCATAAGTGCAAAAATACTAGATGATAAAAGATACCCAAAATTATTTGAAATGCTTACAAAATATATGATGCATGACCCTTCTGGAGATGAGAATCCAAAATATTTATGTATAATTGATGAAAAATGTAAGTTTTATTACCCAAAATCTTTTTCTTCAAAAACAATACAAGGACATGATGACTACCCTAAATATAAAACATGTATTTATATAATAGTATATGGTAATTATAATTTACTATAAAAATAGTCATTCATTTAATGTTCTTATTAACATTTGTATTTTATAATTTTCTATTATTTTAATACATTTTATCATGAGATGCAAAATTACAGGTTTAAGAAAAAAGAAAAATATTAAACAATAAATGGGTGGTTCTACATAATTCATATTTGTTGATGAAATATAATTGTCATATGATAGAGTTGCAGTTCATGTTAGTCAAGATGATGGAATCCATACAGTAGATGAGATACAACAATTTTAAGATGTACAATGGATATATGCTCAAGAAGCCATTTGGAGAATTTTTAAATTTAACTAGACGAGATATACCCATCGGTTTATTAACTTATAATTACACCTTCCTAATAATTATTTTATCTCATTTTTAAAAAATCAAGGCTTGTGCCATATTCTTCACTAAGATACTATTTCCAAAACTATGCTTACTGAATTTTTTAAGACATGCATTATTGATGAAAGAGTAATAGGTTTACTATATAGAGAGTTTGTCAGAACATTGTGTTTGGAATAAGAAAATAATATGTTGGGTAAACAGAAAAAAATGAGAAGTTATAGGTCATGTAAATGCAACAAACCTAATTGAAGGTAAGGAATAATAAATACATACTTTATATGCTTTTATTATTCTCAAGTTTATTAACTTTTTTTTTTAGTAATGCACCTTATATATTTATGTTGTTTATAAATTGAAGGTGAAATATATTATCCAAGAATACTATTAAATCATGTAAAAGGACCAAAGTCATTTGATGATTTATTAATTGTGGATAATGTAGCTTGTTCAATATTTAAGGAGTTAGGATGAAAAGAGAGTTGCTTGTTTGCATTTACACGCAAGTATACAGATTCGCAATAGTAATAAAGATTAATCCCACATAGACAATAATTTATCTGTCTATTGGTTTGCTTCTAATTGTTTAAAGTAATAGAAAATAGATTTTGGACAATTAAAACAATTAAATAAAAATCAAAGGAAAATAAGAATAACACGGAAAGCTAAAGAAGATAACAATATTAAGAAATTGCTAGGAATTAAGCCTACTAACAATCATCAAGAATTTAATTATAATAGATCATTTAATTATGAATATCTTGAGTTCTCTATATTCTTGATTAATCTCTCCCAAGTATTAATCAAATTTAATTCATCAATTTCAATTAACATGCATAACCCAAATTCTCATTTAAGGTTATAATATCAAATTCAATTCATGAACCAATTAATCACACTCAATGGGAACCTAATCGAATTGGTATCTCTAATCATAATTCAGCTAAGTATATGTTTATATATCTATTAGTATTAAAATTTCTCAATCAATAATCTTAATTAAAAATCATGTTAATAGTGATCAAACATTAATATGCATTAGACACATAAACATAATATACAAAAATATTAAAGACCCATTAAATTAAAAACTTAAATCATGTCATAGAATTCAATTCCTAACAAAAGAAAACTAGCAATCCATAAAAGCTAAATAATCAAAATTAATATAGAATTCACCCATGATAGAGTATAAGAAATTTCAAGAAGAAAAGAAAAAAATAAAACTCTAGGTCTTCTTGCTTCCCCTTGATCTCCTTCAATTCCTTGTATTTTCTCTAGGTTTTCTTCTTTTTCATTTTTTTCATAAGTCTTCTATATATAACCTTCCAAAAATTGCCCTTTTTCTCCCCAAAAATATGCCAAAAATTCGCCCTTTCATTTGTGAACATCGCGCAGGTTGCTCTAGTAGAAAAATCTGCTAAAGCAGCAGAGAGAGTCACTCTAGAAGCCCTAGAAAGTTGTGGTCGCAGCTGTAGCTACCATGGCAGTCGAGAGTGCTACTGACCGAATCTGCTAGAGTAGAAAAATCAGCCCTAGCAACCGAGAGTGATGCCCAAATCACCTACTAAATACTTGTCTCTTTTTACTTTTTTTCACCTTTTTTTCACCTAAAAAATAAAAACACACAATAAAATAAATACATCCTAAACCATAATCAAATTCCCCCATACTTGAATTTTTGTTTGTCCTCAAACAAATTACATAGAAAATCACTCATTAATATAACAAATTAGACACATTAGCTAGTTTAACTCAAATTTCCATCGCAATCCATAACTAAAACAAAACTTAATACTAGCAAACTAAACTAATAACTCAAGTTTAACGATGCAATCATTACCAAGTGGAGAGCAAACTTTCTAATTGAATTCATAAAAAATTTCACAAGTTAAAGCTCAAGAATGATGAAATAGATAATTGAGATAAGTATAAAAAAGTACCCTGTAGTTTTTTTCATGACACTTCAGTACCTTGTGATATCTGTCATTAACAAATTTAGGTCAAACTCACTAACATTGTTAACACTAATGATGTGGACGCTGACATACTAACGTGGATGCTAACGTGCTAATATGGATGCCGATGTAAACACTACATGTTGATGTGGATGCTGACATCATCTTCCATATCATCATAGTTAATGGTGTTAGTGAGTTTGGCTTAGATTTGTTAATGGCAGATGTTGCAAGGTATTGAAGTGTCACGAAAAAAATCACAAGGCCAAAAGTGAAAAAGTACTAAACCACATGATACTTTTTTGTATTTATCTCATATTACTATTTTCTCAACACACAACACATTAACATAATGCACAATACATAAAAAAATGTTCTCTTTTTTTTCAAAAATATTGATGTGAGTGCATTTTATGCTCCATCTCATCCAAAAAATTTTCTATTTTTTTTCCAAAAATTTTGCAACTATTTTTGTATTTTGAATTTAAAACTACCTTTATACACCATTCTTGAAGCGCCAACTTATGAACATTCAATCTTTAAAAGGGAAGTAAGCATTATATTGATTAAAACTCAAAATCCATAACCTCAAGTTATTAATCAAGCTTAGCAAGCAAAAATTTAGCATTAAAAGGGGATTATAACATAAATTCAAGAAAACTATACCAATGTCTCAAACTCATTACCTTAATAAGCTATAAAAATTTAAGAATGTGATCATTTAATTGTGAGCTACCCTATGTATGATAATGAATCTGGCTAATTCGACTAACCTACTTCTAACCAACCTAAAAGTAAAAACCAAACTAATAGCATCACAAAACTACTCTAACTATATGTAACATAAAATGCATCATGAAATGCACCCTCCCCCACACTTGAACTTTACATTGCCCTCAATGTGAAACCAAAAGTGGTAACAACACACAAAAATACATAAAACAAAAAGAAAATAAATAGAAAAAAGAATGAAAATTAATCCCCTTGTTGTGATGAATCCGGAGGGAATGGCGATATAGAAGATATATTATGGCCCGAAATATCGATGTATTATCAGAACATATAATTATGGTACCGTTGCTCCCTCCATCAGATGAACCACCTCTTGCTTCACTGTCTTCCATAAAAGTCTTATGCATAGTTAAAGAGGGACTAATTCCCTTGATGTCAGATATCTGCCAACCTAGAGCTCAAATTCTTCCTCTTACTACCTTGCACACTCTTTTCTCTTGCTCAATGGACAATTTATTTGAAATAATGATAGGCAATATATTGTCCTCTCTTAAAAAGGTATACCTAAGGTGGTTAGGTAACGGTTTAAGCTCAAACTTAGGAAGTTTTTTAAAAAGAGGAGGGGTTGGGTTGTCATTTCTCACCAACAGCTTAGGTTTAGTAGATGTGTGCTCCCTCTTACTCTCTAACTTAGTCACACTCTTCTCATCATCAATCCCCCTTACTTTTATGCATTGTCACCTCTCTTACACACTCATCACTCACCTCTACCCTCATACACATCTCTTCTTCGAAAGGGTATCTCATCATCGTAGACATCACAAATTATATACTCTCATCCTCAACTATAAGAGTTAATTTACCCTCAAATACATCAATCAGAGCTCTCCTAGTATTAAGAAATGGTTAACCAAGAATAAGAGAACAAGTTTTATCCTCCTCAAAATCCAACACCATAAAGTCAACAGGAAAAATAAATTTATCTACCTTAATAAACATGTCCTTTATCACTCTATGTAGCTTCTTGAATGAGTGGTCTGCTAATTTGAGTGACATATTGGTAGCCTTTACATCTTCAAGTTCGAGTTCCCTAAAAAGTAGACAAAAGTGTTAAATTAATGCTAGCTCTTAAATTGCACAAACATCTAAGAAACTCACTAGTACCAACTAAATAAGGAATAGTAAAACTCCCTGGATCCTTTAATTTAGTTGGTATTTTATGAGATATGATCAAACTGCATGTCTCTGATAAAGGTACAGTCTCGTTATCATACTATCTGCACTTGTTATTGATGATGTCCTTCAAGAATTTAGCGTACTTAGGCATCTAAACAAGTGCCTCAATGAGTGGTATATTGATTTGTAGCTTCTTGAAAATCTTTACAAACTTGGAGAATTGTTGCTCATCCTTTTGCTTCCTTAATCTTTGAGGAAAAGGTATTTTTGGAACATATGATGTAGTTGATGATTGAGAAGCTTATTTTTTTACCCTTCTTGCTTCCTTTATATTCTTCCTTTTGACACTCTTCAACAATCACATAATCATCTTCATTATTGTTCTTCTCTTACTTTGGATTGTCTCCTTGAGAATTCACTACCTTGCCACTTCTCGAAGTGATTGCTTTCATATCCTTAGGGTTTATCTCTGTCGTGCTAGGAAGATTTCCTTACATCTTTGTACCTATAATATTAGCAAATTATTATAACTGAACCTCAATATTATAAATGAAAAAAGTATGATTCTTTGCAATTTAATTGAATTTTTCCTCTATTCTCCTTTGATTCTCATCTTGCATTGTCATTTTGGTGCTAATGGCATCCATGAACTTGTCAAGCTTGTGTTCCAACGAAGATGTTTTCTCTTAGTGAGGTTATTGAAAACCTAAAGGTCCTTATTGCCTAGCTATATTATTATTGGGGAAGTTAGGTGCCATTACATTACTATTGTTACTCTATAAAAAATTTGGATGATTCCACTATCTTGGATTGCACGTGTTAGAGTAAGGATCATTAGCCTGCCTTTCTTGAAACTGATTTCCCACATAATTTGCTTGTTCGATATACCCATCATTCATCCCACCTGCATTGAACATATCACAATCATAATTAGAATAATTCAACACATTCAAAGAATCACCTAGAACTTAGGTAGACACTGCATTAGCCTTATGAGTAAGGCTACCAAACTATTTAGAAAGTGCTGAAATCTGAGCTTGTAAAGCTGTCATTGAATCCACTTCAAGCTTTCCTATTTGTCTAGGTATATTAGTTCTCTCTAAAAACCAAAAGCAACTATTATGTGCCAACCTCTCTAAAAGTGTTGTAGCTTCATCAACTGTCTTTCTCATTAGGAATCCGCCAGCTTTTGAATCCACTGAGTCTCTAGTAGAACTCATTAGCCTATTATAGAAGGTTCTAATAAGCACATCCTTTGGTAACCCATGGTGTGGACAACACCTATGCATCTCAATAAACCTCTCCTATACCTCACTTAATGACTCATAGTCCTACTGCTAGAAAGAAGTGATTTTCTTGATGACTTTAGCAGTCTTAGAAGGTGGATAGTACTTGGCCAGAAATGCCTTTGCCAAATCATCCTATCGTGTAAACAAACCGATTGGTTGAGTTTTTAACCATACCTTGGCTTTGTCCTTCAATGTGAATGGAAATAACCTTAGTCTAATGGCATCATCTGACATCCCATTATACTTAAGTGTATCACATATCTCTAAGAAAGATGCAATATGGTTATTTAGATCCTCATGCGCTAAGCAATAAAACTAAATAATAGATTGAATCATCTACAATAGTGAAGGCTTGATCTCAAAATTATTGGCATTGATGGATGGTCTCGTAATGCTCCCAGCACCGAGGTATCCAACAAGATCCTAGCATTAGCTACTTCTTCAACCATTATGCTTGATGTGCTCTTAGATTGCTTCCTATTTGATTTTTCAAATCTGGTGAGCTTTGGAGTGTATGTGAGTGGTTATTTTTCTAATCTTCGAGTGTTATGCATACATCGAAGAATTACCCTAAAAAAACAAAATGCAATAAGAAAAATTAAGAACGAACAAAAGAAAATTGTGCTTTAATCCAGAAGAAACAATATCAATTTTGACGTTAAAACAATAATCCCTGGTAACGGCACCAAAAAACTTATTTGCATTTATCCGCAAGTATACGAATTTGCAGTAGTAATAAAGATCGATGCTATAGAGACTATAATTTATCCGTCTATTGGTTTGCTTCTAATTGTTTAAAGCAATAAAAAATAGATTTTGGATAATTAAAATAATTAAATAAAAATCAAAGGAAAATAAGAACAACACTGAAAACTAAAAAATATAACAATATTAATAACTTGTTAAGAATTGAGCCTACTAATAATCATCAAGAATTTAATTACAATTGATCATTTAATTATGCATATCATGAGTTCTCTATATTATTGATTAATCTCTCTCAAGTATTAACCAAATTTGATTCATCAATTTCAATTAACATGCATAACCCAAATTCTTATTTAAAGTTATAATATCAAATTCAATTCATGAATCAATTAATTACACTCAATAGGAACCTAATCGAATTGGTTATCTCTAATCACAATTCAACTAAGCATGTGTGTATATATCTATTGGTATTAAGATTTCTCAATCAATAATCCTAATTAAAAATCATATTAATAGTGATCAAACATTAACATGCATTAGGCATATAAACACAATATGCAAAAACATTAAAGACTCATTAAATTAAAAACTCAAATCATGTTATAGAATTTAATTCCTAATAAAAGAAAACTAGCAATCCATAAAAGCTAAATAATCCACAATAATATAGCATTCACCCATGATAGAATACAAGAAGTTTCAAAAAGAAAAGAAAAGAATAAAACTCCAGGTCTTCTTGCTTCCCCTTGATCTCCTTGAATTCCTTGTATTTTCTCTAGGGTTTTTTCCCCTTTATTTTTTTCCATAAGTCTTCTATATATAGCCTTCTAAAAATTGCCCTTTTTCTCCCCAAAAATACATCAAAAATTCATTTTTTTATTTGTAAAAATCGTGTAGGCTGCTCTAGCAGAAAAATTTGCTAGAGCAGTAGAGAGAGTCGCTCCAGAAGACCTAAAAAGCTGCAGTTATAGTTGTAGCTACCTTGGTAGCCGAGAGTACTGCTGACTGAATTTGCTAAAGCAAAAAAAAAAAAAATCAACCCTGGTAGCCGAGAATGATGCCCAAACCACCTACTAAAAACTTGTCCCTTTTTACTTATTTTCACTCTTTCACCTAAAAAATAAAAACACAAAAAAATAAAATCAAATTAACTTACTAAAATTAACCCTAATTTAACATAAAACTAAAAATTACACAAAACACATAACAAAATAAATACATCTTAAACCACAATCATTGCTTGAATTTGATAATAGTGCCTCATAATGTATGAGTGAAGTAGTGGCTTTCAAGGTGTCAAGGGAACTTCGTAGACATTTTAATACTTTGTTAGTATACTGTGAACTAGAGGATGTAAGAAAATTATGGACTTCTTTTTGTAAAGTATGGGAAAAGATATTAAGAAGTATAACTTACCAAAGAGGCCTAATGAGCATTCAAACTTAAAATTTGAGATAAATTACAAATGAGATGGTAGTAGAGATTCTATAAGAGGACTTTAAAGCTATAAAAAAAACTAAATTCGTAACAATTACATGCATATAAGACCATACTATCAAGAATAAATTCAAAAGCAAGTGGAGTCTTCTTCGTTAATTTACCTAGTAGAACTAGAAAGTCATTTCTTTATTGTGCTCTGCTTGCTAATATGAGAGCTCAAGGTATGATAGCTCTTACAGTAGTAACTTTTGAAGTAGTTGCAGTAATAATGCCTGGAGGTAGAATAACATATTCTCATTTTAATATTCCATTGAGTCTAGCAGAGACCAGTTTATATGAAATTTCAAAATAAAGTGGGAAAGAATAATTATTATATAGAGCTAGACTCATCATTTTGGGATGGGATGAGACACATACAACAAAGATATTTACAATTAAAACTGTTGATAAAAGCCTTAAAGATATCATGAATAACTCATAACCATTTTGGGAAAAGGTGGTTGTGTTTGGAGGAGATTTTCGAGAAATTCTTCCAATGGTACCTTGTGCTAAAAGATAAAAAATAGTTAGTATAAGTCTAGTAAAATTCTATTTATGGTGCAAAATGGAATTTCTAAGATTGAACATGAATATAAGGGCATAAAAACATAAAAACTTTGGAGATTTTCTTCTTCAAGTAGGTAATAGGGATGAACCAATAGTAAGTGATGACTCGATAAACATTTGGGAGCAGATGGTCATACCACATAATAATAAAGAGAATTGTAAGAGGCTTTTAATTAATGATGTATTTCCATCTTTAGTCAAGAATTTGAGATTAGGAAAGTATATGACAAAGCACGCAATATTGGCAACTATAAATGAATATGTTGATAAGATAAATGAGAAGATAATAAGTATATTTTCTGGTAAAAAAAAAGATATTTAGTAGTTTTAATGAGGCGGTTGATTACACTAATCATTACTATCAAGAGGAATTCTTGAAGACGTTTTTGCTAAATGGACTACCTCCACATAATTTAGAATTGAAGGTTAATTGTACAATCATGCTTCTAAGAAATTTAAATCCATCAAATGGTTTATATAACGATACAAGGATGGTTTGTAGAAGTTTTTGTAGAAATGTAATATATGCTGAAATAACAATGACCAATATGCAGGAAAACAAGTATTTTTTTTTTATCAAGAATTCCTCTCTCCAGCTCACTTTAAAAGAAAGCTATTTTTAGTATGCTTTTACTTTGTAATGACTATCAATAAAAGCTCAAAGCCAGATAATACCAAATGTAGGAGTCTATTTACCATAAAATGTGTTTTCACATAGATAATTATATGTGGCATCATTTAGAGGTATTTCAGTGGCCATAATAAAAGTTCTTATAAAGTCTAACAAATGTACAAGAAAGTAAGAAAATAACACAAAAAAAATGTGGTTTACAAGGAAGTGTTTCTCTCAAGAGGTAATTCTATATCACTTTTAACAAAATTTGTAACACATATAAACAATGACTTTATCCTAATTGTTTTTAATTTTAAATTATTACAGTGAATAGGTGTAATGATGGAAGCGAAAAGATAATTCAAGATACAATTTTTTTTTCATCAATCATGTATATTTATTTATTTTAATTAATTTAATCATTTTATATTTATTCTTACTTTTAACCTTTAATACTTTATAGTATTTATATTATAGATATATTTATTTAATGATAATGTTAAATTATGTATTTAATAATAATAACAATTTAATAATAATATGTATTAACAATTAATGATAATGTTAAATTATGTTTTTTAACAATTGAAAATACAATTTGTATATTTAAAATATATAATATATTATGCTAAATATAAATATTATTTTAATCAAAATTAAATATAAAATAAATTAATTTATGTAAATAAAAATAATAAATAGAAAGTAAAATCATACATCGTGCATGTATAATACGAGTTTTAAATAAATAGAGTAGTCATGGTATTTGAAATTCAATCCGAATATTGAAATTTGTCAAAGTCATGCATATATATTTATATTCACTTTGTGTCATTTATTATTATTAAAGTAAAATTATTTTTAAGTTTTTATTATTTTTAAATTATAAATTTTTCAAATAGATGTATTTTTATTTTTTTATTCTAAAAATTATCGTTTCAAATCTTATTTATTTAATTTTTAAATAAATTATATTTTACTACATGCATACAATTATTTTTAAAAACTACTCTTAAATGACTTATTTATATTTTTATAATTTACTATATATTTATAATTACAAAAAAAACCACTATTTTCATAAATGTGTATAATTTTTAAAATTTATTTAACTTCTAAAATAGTAAAGAAATTATTTTTTTATGTAAATGCTATTTTAAATATTAAATTATTGTAGTTGACATTTTTATTAAAATTTATAAATTTGAATATATTAAATTTTATAAATTTTATTGAATTTTTCTTTAAAATTATTTTTATAAGTTGATTAATGAAATTTTTACTTATAATATATATGGTTCAAAATATGATTGTGAAATTAAAATAAATGACTTTGATATTAGTTTGTAAAATAACGTGCTATAAAGTAATGTTTTTTAAAATATTGAATATTGTTATATTTGTCAAAACAAAATTTATTTATTTTTCAAATATTGAGAATAGTTAGATTGGTATTTTTTTTGGGATGAGTAGATGTTTATAATTTTGTGTTTTGATACATAAATAAATTTAAATTTAACACTAATATAATTAATAATCTATACTATACCATATACAAAAGTAAAAGTAGAGGTAAAACATTTTTTATCAAAAAGAATATTTAATTTTTATATATTGACAAAATAGTCTTAATTTAATTTTTAAAAATTTTAAAATTCATAAAGATAGTTTTAGTTTGTATAAATTTTTAAAAAAATTTTGAAAAAATTTATATATTGACAAAATAGTCTTAATAATAATTTTTAAAAATTATTATTTTAAAATATTTATTTTGTATTTTTAAAAATTTTATATTTATAATTATGTTATTTTTTTATTTCTTTAAATATTTACCTTCATCACTAATATAAATGTGTAAATATTTTTATGTAATTATCCTTATATTAAATGTTCTTTTTTTATATTAACTCTTAAAATACAATATATATTTTATATGATTCATTATAAATAATATAAATTATTTAATATTAATAATTTATTATATTCATATTATAATAATCTATACATTTTTGTAAGCTATTGCTATGGTGCAAACATTTATATCTATGCAAATGGAATTAGAACTGCTAGATTAATTTTTATTTAATTACAACCATTGATTATCCTTATATATCTGACACAGCGTGTAGCACGATAATCAAACACGTTGATTATTTAAAAGGAACCACAATCTCAATCTAGAGATTAACAACCTCAATCCAAAGATTAATTCTCTATTCAGAGAAAAGAATAAGCAAAACTTGTTTAATTGATAATAATTAAAAAGTTAAAAATCACAAACCCTAACATTAAGTATTTATAGTCTATGAAATAAAAAGCTAAAATAAGAATAATTAAATAGAATCCCAAACAAACAAAATAACTTATTAAAATTCAAATTTCTTAATCAGATACAAGACACGGCCGTGTGCCATGCAGACACGGGCGTGTTGAAATTCAACATAATTTTTCCGAATATGATACAGTCACCTACACGACCATGCACTAAGCCGTGTGCAAATCTACCAAAACTCTGTCAATTATGTATGAACTCATTTACGGGTATGTAAATCCATGACACCGATACTCTCAAACACGGGCTGCTACACGGGCGTGTCCTCCACTACCATTTGAAGCACAATGAGACACGGGCATGTCATCTAATCGTGTTTGCTGCGGTCTATCTCGAGCACTGACTACACGGGTATGTTTATCAGATACACGGCTGTGTATCATGTCCTCATTATTCACCTCCACTTGCAAAGAACTCGACTTCGAGTGATTTTTTGGATACCTAAGGCTCATATCTCGCTGAAATAAGGTAGTGTTTGCAACATTGAAAGTCTTCGAGATCCCCATCCATGCCGGTAAATCAATAACATAAGCATTATCATTGATCTTTTGAACCACCTTGTAAGGTCCATATTTGCGTTGTTGCAGCTTGCTATGTCCACCTTGCATCCTTGCTTTGCTGATAAACACCATAACCTCATCTCCCACATCAAAGACCTTAAAATGCCTATGTTTGTCCGCCTCAGTCTTGTACTTAGCATTAGCTTGCTCAAGCTTATTTCTAACATCCGCTTGTACCTCTTGAACCTACTTTGCTAAGTCACTAGCCGCCAAACTAAGACTAGGCACCTTTGGAAGCTTCACTAAGTCCAAATTATGGTTAGAACATTTCATACATATAACAGAGAATGGAGATCTACTTGTGGCACTATGAACAGTGTTGTTGTAGGCAAGCTTCGCTTGTGCTATAGCAAAGTCCCATTTCTTAGGTCAATCCATGTAAATACTCTGAATCAAATTACCCAGCGTCCTGTCCACCACCTCTATCTGTCCATCTGTCTGTGGATGTGTTGTACTACTGAAGTTCAAAGAAGAATCAAACATCTTCCAAAGCGTCAACCAGAAATGGCTAAGAAACTTAGTATCATGATCAAAAGTGATACTCTTTGGTACTCTATGCAATCTCATAACCTCCATAAAGAGTTTTTGGCTGTAGAGGATGCATCTACAGTCTTCTTACATGGTAAAAAATGTGCCATCTTAGAGAACCTATCTACCACAATAAATATAGAATCTATACCTCATTGAGTTCGTGGTAAACCTAACACAAATTCCATCGAAAGATCCTCCTAAATAAAATTACGAACTGGCAATGGCATGTATAATCCTATATTTTGAGTATTATTTTTGGCCTTCTGACAAATATAACACTAGCCACTAGGTTAGTGACATCTTTCCTCCACTTAGGCCAATAGTTCCTCTCCTTCACAGCTTCAATAGTCTTATCTCTACTAAGATGACCCACTAAACTACCACCATGTAAATCCTGAATGACCTTCTCATGAAAAGATGTGCGAGGAAGACGAAGCTGCCCACTCTTCATGAGAAAACCATAATGAATGTAGAAATCATCATAAGGTTGCTTGCTCACACAATTAGCCCAAACCTTGCTAAAATTATCATCATCTATATATATCTCCTTCAATAATTCAAAACCTACTATCTCCCAACTAAGAGTTCTCATCAATGCCACATGTCTACTCAAAGCATCCGCTACCCTATTATGCTGCCCCGACTTATGAACAAGTTTATAAGGAAATTTCTCTATATAAGCCGACCACCTAGCATTCATATCACTCCTAATATACTTTTGGGTACTTAAATACTTTAAAGCTTGATGATCAGTATACAAAATAAAATCCTTAGCAATAAGATAATGTTCCCAAGTCTTTAAAGCCCTCACAATAGCATAAAACTCCTTATCATAGGTAGCTCACTTTCGCCTAGCCTCACTCAATTTCTCATTAAAGAAAGCTACCGGTCTCTTTTTTTGGGATAGAATAGCCCCAACACCTACACCACTAGCATCACACTCTACCTCAAATAATTTCTCAAATTCAGGCAATGCTAACATATGTGTTATATTGAATTTCTCCTTAATCAAAGTAAAACTACTCTCTTGCTCCTCACTCCACTGAAATTTACCTTTCTTTAAACATTCAGTAATATGTGTAATAATACTACTGAAATGCTTAATGAATCTTCTATAAAAAGTTGCCAACCCATGGAAACTCTTCACATCACTCATATTCTTTGGGATAGGCCACTCCCTAATAGCTTTGACTTTGGCCTCATCCACTTTAATCCCATCACTACTCATAACATAGCCAAGAAACAATAAACTATCTTGTATAAAATCACACTTCTTTAAATTAGTATATAGTTTGTTTTCCCTCAATACCCTAAACACCTCTCTAAGATGCTCTACATGCTCACCTCTAGACTTACTATGAATCAAGATGTCATCAAAAAAACCACCATAAATTTACCCAGTAAAAGGTTGTAGTACCTGATTTATAAGTCGCATGAATGTGCTTGGAGTATTAATGAGACCGAAAGGTATGACTAACTGCTTGAATAAGCCATCTTTTATTTTGAATGTCGTTTTCCATTCATCCCTTGGGTGAATTTGAATCTGATGGTAGCCACTCCTCAAATCTACTTTACTGAACACCATGGCCCCACTCAACTAATAAAGCATGTCATCTAATCTCAGAATGGGAAACCTATACCCAATAGTAATCTTGTTAATGACCCTACTATCCACACGCATCTGCTAACTCCCATCATTCTTTGGTGTCAATAATGTCGGAACTGCACATGGACTCAAACTAGCCTATATGTGTCCCTTGCCCAACAATTCCTCCATATTTTCCTTTAAAATCTCATTCTCCTTTGGGCTTATTTTGTAATAAGAAAAATTAGGCAAAGTAACACTAGACACCAAATCAATATGATATTGTATGTCCCTCATGGGAGGTAAACCTATAGGCAAATCATCGGGTACCACATCCTCAAACTCCTCCAACAATTTTTGCACCTCCACTAGAATTGGATGTCCCTCTAATTCTCCACTACTTGCCTCCCCTTTCACTACTAACAAATGAACCTCACGTGTCTCTTTACACTCCTCAATAAATGTAGTTGGTTCACGCACAATGGTTAGAAAGTTCCTCCCCTCCACTTTAGAAGTTTTAGATTGCTTCTTCTAGCAAATGGCACTAAGGTACACTTTACACCCCCTTTCTCTAACTGATAAATATTCTTTCTTACCCAAGTACTTGGCGTCCATATCATATTGCCAAGGATGCCTAAACAGTATATGACAAGCATCCATATCAATTACATCACAATAAATTTCATCACAGTAGTTACCAATGGAGAAAGGTACCTTACAATGCTCTGTCACCTTGATGCCTCCCACCTCCTTAATCCATCCAATGGTGTATGAATGAGGATATTCCTCATTCGCTGGCTTCAGTTTCTCTACCATGTCTCTCCCTATAATATTCTCTTGGCTGCCACTATCAATAATGAGATCAAATAAACTCCTTTACACGGTATATCTAGTGCGAAATAGCTTGTGGCGTTGAGTATCATCCACACTATTTAGTGACAATATAAGTTTCCTCACCACATATGTATACTCATTATGGTCATCATAATCACAGTCATCATCATCTCCATTGGGTCCACACACCTCATCATCACTCTAATTATTCTCCCTCTCTACTACATTCACAGCCTTCCTCTTCGAACACTCATTTGAATGATGCCCCATCTCTCCACACCTATAGCACTTAATGCTAAAAGGTTTGGTATAGGGGTTGGCATTTTTAGTAGGAGCTGTAGTGTTATTCTTCTCCAACCATCACACCTTTGCCTTTCTCTACACCCATAGTGGTAATCTCTACATTGCTGGTTTGAGGCGCCTTACCCTTATTCAATGCAGCCTTGTTGTCTTCTCCTCTATACCTTTTGTAATTAGTAGCTTGGGTTTACTCTTGGATAAGTGATTCAGCCTTCATGGCTAAATTTCTTGCCTCTTTTATACTGAAAACCATATGCACACCGATCTTATTTCAAAGAGCCGGTTTTAACCCACTCAAGAACCTTGCTGCCTGTTGATTTTCACTTTCTGACAATTAGTTCCTTGCCGCTAATCGCATGAACTCTGCAGTATATTTATTCACAGTCCTCGTTCCATGAATACATATCTAATAAACCTAAAAAATATATTGTTCATGGTCTGAAGGTAAAAATCCACCTTGCAACAATTGTCTCATCCTCCTCCAAGTCTGAACCAAACCACGCCTTTCTCTCACCCTAGTTTCTCTCAACCTTTTCCACCAAACCAATGCTCTCCCTTTCAACCGATAGGCAATAAATTTCACCTTCCTATCCTCGGGCAACTCAATATAATCAAAGAACATATCTACTTCAGTCAACCAATCAAGAAAACTCTCTATATCAAGATCCCCACTAAAGTTATGAATATCTACCTTTAGTTTATACTCATCATCCCCTCTGTAGTTTGGTTACCATTGTCGTCTACCACAAAATCCCCCATGTGCAGGTGCCATATTCCTCACATGTGCCATATTCCCGAAGTCAGCCTCGTCATCTGACGTGTCATCATATCCTCTGGCTGGCCTCCTCTAATTATTGGGAATGGGATCAGCAACGGGTCTGACAGGGCAAAATCCTCTGCCTTCTTCACCATCATCATTCCTATGCCCTTATTCATTAACCCTCAACACTGCCTGCAATTGGGTTTGTATTGCTTCTAATAGCTGGGTTATGTTTTGGGTATTATGTTGCTATTTTTTATTTGCTCTCCAAATAGCCTACAATCCCTGATCACCGTCTTGGGACCGGTTGGCATTATCACCACGGTCAGTGTGAGCCATCGATTAGGGAAAATATGCTTTGATACCACCTGACATGGTGTGTAGCGCGATAATCAAACACGTTGATTATTTAAAAGGAACCACAATCTCAATCCAGAGATTAACAACCTCAATCCAGAGAAAATAATAAGTAAAGCTTGTTTAATTGATAATAATTGAAAAGTTAAAAACCACAAACCCTAACATTAAGTATTTATAATCTATGAAATAAAAGGCTAAAACAGAAATAATTAAATAGAATCCCAAACAAACAAAATAACTTATTAAAATTTGAATTTCTTAATCAGATGCGAGACACGGGTATGTTGAAATTCGACACAATCTTCCCGAACGTGACACGGTCACTTACACGGCCGTGTGCAAATCTACCAAAACTCTGTCAATTATTGACGAACTCATACACGGGAGTATAAATCTATGACGCCGATACCCTCAAACATGGGCTGCTACACTGGCGTATCCTCCACTACCATCCGAAGCACAATGAGACACGAGCGTGTCATCTAGCCGTGTTTGTTGTGGTCTATCTCAAGCACTGACTACACGGGCGTGTTGATCAGACACACGGCCATGTATTATGTCCTCATCAATATCACTACCTATGATATGTATCAATGACTATAATTAAATAAGTATTAATCTAGTGGTTCTAATTCCATTTGTATTGATACAAATGTTTGTATTGAAGAAAGACTCCATTTTATAATATAAAAAATTAAAATAAATTGTGCATTTAATAAATATTTTAATCATGTGCAACACATATGAAGAGAAACTAGTTTAATAAAATGTCTAAACTGATAAAAACTTTCTAAAATTATACCTTTAAGAGGTTTTTTTTATAGTTTAAGATGCTTATATGATAAATTTAAAACATTAAATTGAATTAAGTATTGTTTTCTTATATTATATTATATTTTTATATTTTTATTCTTTCACACTAACCTTATGCATGGTAACTAGAGAGGAAAGAAAAATGAAGGAAGGGGAAGGGAAGAGAATAAAAACAATAGTTTTTGTTGTGTTTGGTAACTTGAAAATAATTAATAAAGGGAAAATAAGAGAAAATATTTAAAAAGAAAATAAAATTTTAAATTATCATGTATTTTTGGTTGAAATTTTTTACACTCCAATTTAAGGTGTAATGATTTTCACCTTATAGAAGAGGAATGAGGAGGGATAATTCCCCTCCAATTATCTTCCCCTCCTAAAAATTTTTGGTAGCGAAAGAGGCCGGAAATCAATTCCCCTCCTCTTCCCTTTTCTTCCCTTATTTTCCCCTCAATTCATGCATAGTGTATTCTTTTAAATTTTTATTAAAAATTGAATTATCTTTTCACTTCTTGAACTATTTAAAAAAAAATCAAAAATTTGTTTTATATTTTTTATTTTATTAGTTGTAATAATTAAATTTCTATTTTATCATTTATTTAAGTTAAAATTTTCTTTTATTAATTTTACAAAATTTGAAAACTTATTTTATCTATTATTTTGTTAATTTATAATTGCTGAATTTTAATTTTTTATAATTTAGTTAAATTTTCATTTTTCACTTATTCAACTAAAATTTTTAAAAATAAATATTATTTTTATTTTAGTTATGATAATTGAATTTATTATATTATATTATATTTTAATTCAATAATATTTAACATACTTTTTAAATTTTCATATGATAAATGAAATAATTAAATTTTTAAATAAAAATAAAAATATTCTAAAAGGAGATATTAAAATCAATTATATGCTTAAAATAAAAAAAATAGGTAAATATTTTAGGGATAAGTACCAAAAAAGTACATTGTCATTAAACACATATTCACTTAAAGGCTTATGGCTTTTTTATGATATTTATATATATGTAATTTTATTTTCTAACACTTTAATATTATAACAACTAATATCATTATTATTTTAATAATAAAATTTTAATATAACACTATATTTCACTAATAAAAATATTTTACATATAACTTACCATTATTATAACTATTTAGATACTTTTTAAAAATATAATAAATTTGTTCTAAAAATTATTTCTTTTTATTCCTAATAAAATTAAAATACTCCTTATGTTTATTTTTTATGAATTTATTTTAATTAGTTGAATGATATACTATTTAGTAAATAATTTTACAATTAAATATCCATATTATTTTAATATTATATCATATATTTTTAAGGATAACAACATTGTTTGTCCTATAAATTATATCATTTTTTCAATTAAGTACTACAACAAAATTTTTTTACAATCAAGTTTTATAAGTTTTAAAAAAGCTTTCAATTAGTCCTATCATTTAGTCAAAACAATTTTTCATTAGTCAACCCTTAAAATTTAACTTTTTTTTTTTTTAACATTTCAGTCCTAAAACTATAAAAAATTGTCATTTTTGATATTTTAAATAAATAATATATTTATTTATTTATTTATGACTTATTCTATTATTTAACTTTTATAATAACTATATAACTCACTAAAATAATTTCAAAAAATTTAAAATTAAAAAATATTTTTTAAAATTATTATTTTATTAACAATGATAAATAAAATTAATTATTTGTTTTTAATTATTTGTAAATATAAGTTTTAATTAATATATCTTAAATGAATAGATATTTTTATACCTCGATGAACTCAATTAGTTTTGTCAATATTATAATTTGTGTTAGATTTTAACTAAATTTCAAACTCAATTATATTTTGATTAGACAAATTGAAAAATATTTTTTAAAATTAGACTATTTTACAATAAATAGTTGAATAACAACATAATTTAATTAATAATTTTAATTGTTATTATAAAA
>CATIWO010235402.1:0-26086 GCA_949673435.1 Macaranga tanarius | reverse complement strand
GATGTAATGTAAAAATGTGTACAAATGAAACTATTAACCATTAGATTGATTGTCATTTAATTGTAACAATTGATATATTTTACAGGTATTGATACACCAAGATAATCAATGGTTGTAATTAAATAAAAACTAATCTAACGGTTATAATTTTATTTGTACCGGTGCAAACATTTGCACTATAACAAAAGCCATTATTTTGAGGGTAGATACTATTTTTCTCTCACACTATCTTAAAATTAATTTATAAGTATTTTTCTAGCATCAACAAATTTTTGGAGGTTGTAGCCCTCTTAAGTCTCTATCTAGTTCTGCACAGTACAATAACAGTTGATAAACTCAATACTCGTAGTGTAGTTTGGGTCAATATTTAATTAGTTTTATGTGGTATGCAAATTTTGTTAATTTTGGTTAATTTTTATTTAATTAGTTCTTAATTAGGTTATTTAGTATTTAGAAATAATTTAGACTTAATTTTAATATTTAATTAGGATTTAATAATTTATTCCATTTAGAATTAAGATTAGGATTAGTTTTTCCTTAGATTTTAGGAATTATTTTTCTATTTTATTTTTAATTTTAATTTAGGGAATTTCAGTTGTATTTGATGTTAAGGTTTAAATCTGTGCAAGTTAATTTGGATGCAAAGTGTGCGTAAAGGAGTCCAAATAAAAGCAGGATTAAAGTGTTTAGACTTAACAGGACCATGTCATAAAGTGGTAGGACCGTGTCAAGTGCAGAGAAAAGAAGATCGTAGTTGTGACATGGATGTGCCAAAGACTCCTAAAAACTAAAGACGCAGAAGATCAATATAACAAGGCCATGTCACTTGCTGACAAGACCGTGCCAAACCTTCCTGTGGCAAGTTCAATGTAACCATTTACAACAAGGCCTTGTTGGATCTTAATAGGACCATATCACATAAGTCATTATCAGATCTGGAAGAGTGATAGGGCCGTGTCACCTATTGACAGGGTCATGTCACAAGTCATAATTCAATAAAAACTCAATTTTTCAAGGCTAATTCGAATCTATATTGAACAAGGGGACATCATCACTATATAAAGGGATTGGAGGGCGACGAATAGACATCTTATTATTCATTCATTCATTCATTATTCTTTGTACTTTTGTATTCAAAAATAAAAAAATTTATTCATTCATCATTCATACAAGACTTTGCTCGTGGCTTTCAAACATTCAAGGCACTACAAAGGGCAAGTTTAAAGGTTTTACTCTTAATTTCTTTGTGTTATTTGCAAGAATGTTTATGAGCTTTATACTTATAAATATGACATTATTAGGCTAGATTTTTCATTATATACTAGGATTGATCAAAGTAGCTTGGAGATGTATTTACAATTACTTTTTGCTTAAATCTAAGTTAATTTCTTACATAGATATTTTGTTCTTGTACTTAATTATATTCAATGATTGATTAGGGTTAAAGTATGTTAAAATCGAGAGGTAATCAATACTTATGACCTAAAATAAAATTCTATTAACATTAATTGAATTGAGAGACCTTTTAATTGTTAGTATGACATAATTCATCATTCAAGTTAGTTTGGTTAACGATTTGTCATGTTATACTTAGTGAGGCGAGAGTCTATAAGTTATATTTAACAATTAAGTTAATTAAATAAATTTATAATTACTTGAGAAAGATTTATAAGTACATTAGTTGATGAGCATCATATACATAAATTGATTTAGGTTAAAGTAATTTGTTAATTAAGTTAATATATGAACCAAGTGAAAGGTGATGTTCTAGTACATGCATGCATATTATTAATTGTTGATTAATTGTTACAAAGGGCATGCATATCATTTCTTAGCAACTTTAACCCAGGTATATGTGGTTACACATGGCAAAGATGAAAGAAATTACAAGACTTAAGGCAAAAGAGGTGAGAAAGAGAGAATAATCTGAGGTGAGAGCCTGAGTTTACTTTCCTTGATATATAGGGATGTGATATTTTGCTATGTTATCCAATTGTAATAAAAAAATAAAAAGGCTAGATGCATGGAAGTCCATTTTTGGCTGATGAAATAAATTTCTGTTACGTAGACAACAGAAACCTTATGTTTGGTTGTTTCTAGTTTTTGGCCCTTGGACATTTTTCAAAAGATATTGCTAGCATATTACTTACCTCTCTTAGTTTGTACATGATTTATAGAATTTATATCAAGCTCTATCCATTAGCTAAGATCAGCAAGGCCTTTTAAATCTTGAATGCAAGCATTTGGAACTAGTATTTAAGAATCAAAAAATTTTGATTCAATACTGGTCTACGAACTTCCTTTAATTTCTCATTGCTTTTTGTGTGAGTGCTAGAGTGAGAACTCGTGTATAACCTTAACACTCCACTTAGAATCTTATTGGAAGCTGTGTGCATATTGCACGGCTTCAATGATGAAGCCGTGTGCAACATGCACAACATAGCTTCATTAAAGCCATATGCTAACAACACGGCTTCAATGATGAAGCCGTGTGCTAACAACATGGATTCATCATGGAAGCCGTGCGTTATCAACATAGCTTCATTATCCCGTGTGTATTTTTTCTTATTTTAGTTTCTTTCTATTTTGTATTTATTTCTTGTTTTATAATCCCGAAATCAATGAGATTGTTCCATGTAAATTCTCTTATAGTCAGGGACTACTGTATTATATAAATCATGTTTGGTTAATGAAATAAAATAAGAAGAATACAAATTTTTATATGGTATCAGAGCAAGTCAACTAGGCATGCTTCTTTTCATCATGTCTGATGATTCTAACCAATATTCTTCTTCAAAAACCCAACAATCACCACAAACACCAAGCAAACCATGAATGATTTATCATCCCCGTATGTCTTACACCCATCTGACAATCTGGGAATCGTTCTAGTTTCATGTCTTCTCAAAGAAGAAAACTATCCAACATGGCGAAGTGCCATGACCAATGCATTACTTGCCAAAAACAAATTTGGTTTTATTGATGAAGCTTTACCAAAACTAGAACCAAATTCAGTAGACCATACAATATGGATCAAAAACAACTCTATGATTATCTCATGGATATTTAATTCTCTTGACTCATCTCTTTATGACAGTGTTATTTTTTTTATACTGCTAGGGAGATATGGGTTGATCTTGAAGAACGTTTGTCATAAGGAAATGCACCTCGAGTGCACCAACTAAGAACTGAGATAGTAAATACGCAGCAGAAGGATATGTCAATTGCTGCATATTACACAAAACTTAAAGGACTTTGGGATGAGTACAATGCTTATTCTCAAATTCCATATTGTACTTGTGGATCGGCCAAAGCAATTGCTGTTGAGAAAGAAAAAGAAAAGGTTCATCAATTCTTGATTGGAATGAATGAAAAATATAATATAGTAAGATCTCAAATCCTGAACACTGATCCCCTTCCTTCGCTCGCCCGATCTTATGCACTTATTTTGTAAGAAGAAAAGTAACAACAAATTACAACAACAAGAGGGGCAACAATTGTTGAAGCAGCTGCATTTGCTACATCCAAAAATAACTCAAAAACTATGGCATAAAGTAATAATGGTAACCAAGACACATCAAAGTTGTATTATGAATATTGCAAGAAAAATAAACACATAAAGGAGACATATTTTGAATTACATGGCTACCTCGGATTGGTGGGAAAAGAACAAAACTAAATCGACACGAGGAAAGATGGTACATCAAACACAAACCATGAACTCGATAGGACAATTAAATGGATCTCCAATCAGTGGCCTCACCAAAGAACAGTATACTCAACTTATGTCTTTACTGAATTTTGACAAGACACAGAACTTGAATCCAATTGTAAATTTTACTGGTAAGGCAATTTCTCTTTCCAATGGTAGTGTTGAATGGATTTTAGACTCAGGTGCTTCTGACCATATGACTTGCCAAAAGACTATCTTACATAATGAAACAGAAGTCAATTTTAATCTTCCAGTTTCCATTCCAGATGGTTTTTCTATTCCAGTTAAATCATATGGAGAAGTCACTATCAATCCTAACATTAAATTAAGCAATGTTTTGTATTTACCTTCTTTTTCTTGTAACCTCATCTCTGTAGCCAAATTAACCAATGCCTTAAACTGTGTTGCTCATTTCTTTCCTACTTTTTGTATCTTACAGGACCTAGCCACGAGGAAGCTGATTGGCATGGGTGAGCTTAAGGATAGTCTTTATTATTTCAGGGCACTCAGTATGATTGCGGCATCTACAAATGCGGTTCAGGATACAAGTTTTGAGTTATTGCACCAATGACTTGGTCACCTTTCTTTTGATCGAATGTCTTCTATTGGTTGTTTAAATCTTCACAGGATGAAGAATTTTTGTTGTGATACTTGTCATCGTGCTAAATAAGTTCGACATGCTTTTCCTAATAGTTCTATTAAGACTCAAAAACCTTTTGAACTAATACATTGTGATGTTTGGGGACCTTATAAAAATCCATCTTTGTCTGGTGCTCATTATTTCCTTAGTATTGTTGATGATTTTAGTAGAACTACATAGATTTATTTAATGAAAAATAAAGCTGAAGTTGATCATTTGTTAGTCTCATTTATTGCCATGATTCACAAACAATTTGATTCTCATGTTAAGCAGATTAGAAGTGATAATGGTACTGAGTTTACCGCTCACAAATTTCAATAATTTTGTCAAGAAAAAGGGAATGTTCAACAATTTTCACGTGTTTCTACCCCTCGACAAAATGGAGTAGTAGAGCGCAAACATAGGCATCTCTTAGAGGTCGTACGAGCTTTAAGATTTCAAGGAGGATTACCTATAAAATTTTAGGGTGAGTGTATACTTACTGCAGCCTATTTGATTAATTATGCACCCACACCACTCTTAAATGGAAAAAGTCCTTATGAAATCTTATTTTCTCGGAAGCCAAATTACTCACATCTTAAAGCTTTTGGATGTCTTTGTTATGCTTCGGTTATTCTAAGGTCTAGCGATAAATTTAGTGAACGAGCCAATCCTTTTATTTTCATTGGGTATCCTTATGGTCAGAAAGGATATAGAGTTTACAATTTGACAACTTATAGAGTCATTGTCTCAAGAAATGTCATGTTCTATGAAACCATCTTCCCATTTCAATCTCATTCCTCTACAAAATCTTCCATCTTGTCACCTGTACCTGTGTCTATTATGGAACGTGACATTATAGATCATCATGAGCAAAGAGTTATTAGGGACGATGAAATAGATTTAGTTGACCGAATTGATAAGCATAATACAATTAATGAGATTCCTTAAAATAATATAGATGATGAGGGGGTTGTCGATAATAACAATACAACTAATACATCTCAATATAGGAATGATCAAGCTATAATTTCTCATGATCTTCCTAATCTAGTACCCATTAAAATCACTCATCCTACTCGGCAAAGAAAGATGCCAGTACACTTCAAAGATTACATTATTGAGTTGCCAGGAAATAATAGAGACACATCCCAATCTCATGCCAATACGGTTTCCTCAGGTAATTCTTACCCTTTATCTCATTATCTTTCATACTCATATTTTTCTTCACAACATCATTGTTTTCTTGCGGCCATCTCAACCAATGATGAGCCAACATCTTATACACAGGCAATTAAAGATACTCAGTGGTAAGAAGTAATGAAAAATGAGTTAGAGGCACTTGAACAAAATAAAACTTGGACATTTGAGAAATTACCTCCTGGCAAGAGAGTAGTTGGATGCAAGTGGGTGTACCGAATTAAATACAAGTCTGATGGGACCACAGAACGACATAAGGCACGACTTGTAGCGAAAAGGTATACTCAAGTAGAGGGATTGGATTATACTGAAACATTTACTCCTGTTGCTAAACTCACTACTATCCGCACCTTGCTAGCAGTTGCAATAATCAAACGCTGGACTTTACATCAAATAGATGTTCATAATGCCTTTATCCATGGAGATCTTGTGAAGGAAGTCTACATGAAACCTCCACTGGGTTATTTATCCAATGATGATTCACGGGTATGTCGACTTCATAAATCTTTGTATGGGCTAAAACAAGCCTCTAGGCAGTGGTTTGCAAACTTTTCCACTGCTATTCTTCAATATGGATTCACTCAATCTAAAGCTGACAGCTCATTATTCACATACTGCTGAGGAAAAATTTTTCTTGCCGTTCTTGTTTATGTTGATGATATGGTTATAGAAGCCAATGACAATGTGCATCTTAATAAATTCAATAGGTATTTAGAATCTTAGTTTCCTATTAAAGATCTTGGTATTCTTAAATACTTCCTTGGTATTGAAGTTGCTCATTCTTCTGAAGGCATTGTTCTTTCTCAACAAAAATACATATTGGACATTTTACAGGAAGCAGGTTTACTTGGTGCTAAACCTTGCCATTTTCCTGTTGAACAAAATAACAAGTTAGCACTTGATGACAGTCCACTTCTTAATAATCCTGGCCCTTATCGTCGTTTCGTAGGACGCTTGATTTACTTGACTATCACTCGACCTGATATTTGTTATTCAGTTTATATTCTTTCTCAGTTTATGAATCAACCTCACCAAGGTCATTGGTAAGCTGCTTTACGAGTTTTGAGATATCTAAAATCAACACCAGGTCAAGGTATTTTCTTTTCTTCTACAAGTTCCTTATCACTTTTTGCCTATTGTGATTCGGATTAGGCAAGTTGTCCTTTAACTCGGCGATCTCTCAGTGGGTATATCATTTTTCTTAGCCATTCTCCTATCTCTTGGAAAAGCAAGAAACAAAGGACTGTTTTAAGATCTTCAGCAGAAGCAGAGTATCGATCTATGGCTATTACCGCATGTGAGTTAATTTGGTTGCAGCAATTGCTTTCTGAATTAATTGTCTCACTTTCTTCTTCTCCTCACTTGTATTGTGATAACCAAGCTGCCATACATATTGCTAACAATCCAGTTTATCACGAAAGAACAAAGCACATTGAAATTAATTATCATTTTATTAGAGATTGTATTCAACGAGGCTTGTTAACTACCCGGTTCATTACTTCACGCCATCAAGTTGCTGATTTATTTACTAAAGCTCTTGCCAAGCAACAGTTTCAGTTTTTGGTTGGCAAGTTGGGTATTTGAAATCTCCATACTCCAACTTGAAGGGGCGTATTGGAAGCTGTGTGCATGTTGCACGGCTTCAATGATGAATCCGTGTGCAACATGCACAATATGGCTTCATTGAAGCCGTGTGCTAACAACACGACTTCAATAATGAAGCCATGTGCTAACAACATGGCTTCATCATGGAAGTCGTGCGTTATCAACACGACTTCATTATCCCGTGTGTATTTTTTCTTGTTTTAATTTCTTCCTATTTTGTATTTATTTCTTTTTTTATAATCCCGAAATCAATGGGATTGTTCCATGTAAATTCCCTTATAGCCAGGGACTGCTGTATTATATAAACTATATTTGGTTAATGAAATAAAATAAGAAGAACACAAATTTTTATAAATTTGTATATGAATAACCATTTTCTATTCTAATGAAGATATCCAAATCTATATTTATCCTTCTCACTATTCATAGGACAGTCCAAAGCTGCATATTGAGATATGGTTTTGGAATGTATTGTAGTTTTTGTGCTTTTCTTTTTCCCTTTACGGGGCCAGTCTTATACAATGCCATATTGTCAGCTAGAGCTGGTTCTGATTGTGGAGAAGTTGCAAGAATTATGCTATATCAGGATCCATAAATTGAAAAAACAAGGTGAGCCATATGATTTCTTAGGCTTTTTAAATGAACATTTGCTCAAAATCTATTACGATACAGTTGGCTTTTACATCCTACATCATTATGGTAGGATGAGTTAATGTACAACTGCACTTATAATGCTGTCAACTGACATTCAACTCATATGACTTTGGTGTATTGGATCCATCATTCATGCTTGAAAAATAGAATTTCAGTCACTGCTTGCCTAAAATAACTATGAAAACAAACATGAGGCTTTATCTGTTATTGGTTTTAAGATTAGCAAATTTGTTTGTTTACTTGTAACTTGTACTTGTGGTTGGTTGCATTATCATGCAGGGCACTTTCTCCTAGAGGAGGATGACAAGTTTCTTGAGAGAGTTCAGGCTGCAGTTGAGGAAGAGGAGCAACTAGCAGTGGCTGCTGCTGCCAAGGATGCCATCACAACTGCTGAGGAATCTAGGAAAAAAATCCAGAGTCATCCACCCATTTTAAAGAATTCAAGTGCTGATAATGGTGAAATTAAGGAGACTAAAGGCAAGGCAGCTGAGAGCAAAGAAAGTAGAGATTATGTTGCAGTCAGTGGCCCAACTAAAGAAAGAACTGAAGGTCAAAGTTATAGTGGAACATACGATTCTTTAGCAAACTTACCACTGGATTTCTACCACTATTACCAAGGCATCAATAATGATATGGGCACACTTATCGAGGTGATTTTCACCATTTTAGCAACTTATTCTACTGATTCTTGCATATTATAGATGATTACTTAATATTCTGAGGTAGACTTTCTATTATGTTTGCTCAAATTTGCAAGTTCACCCTTCAGATACTGACATCTGCTCATTGGTGGGTTGATTTAATGACCATTGCAAATGCCATTCAGTCTCACTGATCATTTAATTATTGCTTGCAGGTTAGACAAATATAGGATGCATACATAAGACAAGGGGGAAAGTAAGCTAGCAAATCACTTCGCCAATCCACGACACCAACTTAAGCCTGATTATTGCTGTACATGACACTGAAATTATGTGCACATACTTGCTTGCCCATGGGAGATAGGTAAGTAAACATCTTATTATTTTGATTTATGCTACTTAGCTTTTAGTAATTCATATGAAATTTGGGTACAACCGCATTGGATTCAACCACCACCTCCGGCAGATGACATATGGGCATTCTACCTTGTTAGGCCATGATGACTCCTTATTGAGCTGAGAAAAGGCAGTTTTGGCTTCTGTGACTGACTGTTGTGGTAGCAGAATTTGGAAAGCATGTACAAGCTCCAAGGTTTTTCTTGGCCTGCTTAGAGGTATTAAACCGGGTGATCTCAGTGGCTTTTAGCTTGAAAATGGTGAATGATTCAAATGTATCAGCAAGTGAAAGCCCTGAATGATCCAAATGTGGATGGTAACCTGAACGCAGTTAATGATGGAAATGTTTAGAGGTGAAACAAACAAAGTGGTCACCAAAAAATGCATCCAGCAGTTCTTTACCCTTGAATAAAATCTTTTCTCCCACGCTAACCATTACAGTTTTCCCGATTTCTTAGATTAGTTTAAATTAATTGAAGATATGGTGCCTGGATTTTTGAATTATGTGGAGCTCGATTGAAACTTTAAAATAAAACCTTAATAAAATTGCACTGGATGTGCATGACGATGTTGATGATGATGATGATAAAGAGCTTGAGATTTATGTCTTTACCAATGGCAGTGATTTCTCTGATCGAAGAAACTCTCATAGTTCCATGCATTCGAACTAGGCTTCTCGCTCTCAAATGGTTGAGAGAATGGAATCAACTTATCTTCTAATGCTGAGGTATTTTTTTTATTTTTCTATAATTTGTTTGGCACTTGATTAAAAAACCTCAGGTTATAATTCTTGCATTTTTGTAGATTGAGCAGTATAAAACAGAGATTAGGAGGCTTCAAGAATCTGAATCTGAAATTAAAGCATTATCAGTTAATTTTACGGACGTATTGAAAGAGAAAGGGGTATTCCTTTTCTTCTAAGTTGGATTTTCATTCTTTTATTTCAGACCCATGTGTGTGCGTATTTCTCAGCTTGCTTTTTAATAGTAGTAATTTTTTTAATGATGACTAAAAAGGTTGAAATTAAGAAACTGTGGACGGTTCCATAGAGTTTATAGTTTTAGAAGTTAGGATTTTGACCAATAATATGATCAAATGTTAGATATGTATAACTTATACTACTTTAAGGGTGGACCTTTGATACCCCAGCAAACAGTGAACTCATGCTCTGCAAATGACTTTTCGTTGTTAACTGGCTATTGATATTTGTTAAATTTGCTAATTGATCAATATGAGAATATCATGTCCCCATACTCACGAATCCAAGTCCAAAGAGGACTCTATGTCTACATACGAAATCAATTATCAATAAGGATAAAGAGACCTAATTGATAATGAATTAGGACTCACATAATACCAATCCGAATTAGACTAGGTATGTCCCTCTTGAATAATTCTCTCTAACTTAAGTATCGGAGAGTCTACGGATCGAAGATCCTAGGTTCATATAGTTTTCTTTATGCTTGTAGGTACAAGGGATGAGTTCACATTCATTAATTGGCACCGTCTATGGGAAACATCCTATTTTTCAGATCACACTCATCAAAATTTCTTGCATTGATTCATGGCAAACACCTCGGATCCTCCACTTGATCAAAGTGGAGCATCTACCAGTACGTTGGTTGTCACTCAAGCAATTCTAATAACTTCCCAAGGCGATTATTCACAATCTCTTGGATCAGAATCATTACAATTGACTACCACTGCTCAACCAGGAATAACCTATGGAGTTTCTCCACCATATTATGCTCCTTTCCAGCATATGTCCAGACCTGTTCCAACTATTCTTTTTCTAAATCCACTAGAATATTCAACTCCACCTAATGTGGCTGGAACAAGTCAGACTCCCATTCTATTAAATTTACCACCGTTATATAGAGAATAAATCATTGAAAGCCTCAAAGCTCAGCTTCAGTTCGTGTAACAGCAATTATTGTACTTTACTCAAGGAGCACCAGCTGATATGCCTGTTACAGGAACATCTACTCTCGCATCTGTTCCAGCTATAGGAGCAACCATCATGGCTCCACAAGATGATCGATTTCCACTTCACAATGAAAAAGAAGAATTACGTGAAAACAGACATAGAAAATAGGAATCCAATTCAGAGCAGGAATCAGAATCCAACATCCCAAGAAGAGATAAATCTGACTTCAATCATCAGTTATGGGAAGCAATACATAAGGTTCGCACTGGACCTGATGAAATAGAAGAATGTATATTAGATGGGAGCACTCTATTCATTTACAGTATAATGACAATCTTAATACCTTCAAAGTTCAAGGTTCCACCTCTAGATCAATATGATGGAACGGGTGACACCGTAGCTTATGTCTTTATGTTCCGCATGAAGATGATGTTGCAGAACGTTAATGATGCGATCATGTGCTGAGTATTCCCCATAACTCTGATGAATACCACTCAGAGATGGTTCCATAGACTGCTGAAAAACTCTATAGCCACTTTTGAAGAATTGATAGAATAATTCAAGATTTGGTTCATAACCAACAATCTGCCAAAAAAGAGTATGAATGACTTACGACTCTATAAGTAAGATGACAACAAGACACTTCGTAGTTATCTTGACAGATTTAACAAAATTTCTATGCAAATAGAGCACTTAAACAACGAAGTAGCCATCGATGCTTTGAAGTATGGAACTAAGATGGGGAAGCTCAGAGATAAAATAACAACAAAGAAGCCCCAAACTTTTCTGAAAGCAATGGCTATTGCAACCAAGTTGATTGACTTGGACGAAGATAGAAATATAAGGAAAAAAGATGGTGATAAAAAGGGACCAAGAAGGAAAGACGAGAAAAAGGAATTGAAAAAGGAATATGGTTCCAACAGATAGAGGAATGACGATAGGAGATATTCCCCTCTTAATGCTCCTAGATCAGAAATCCTAATATAGATTAAGCAAAATGGTATAGATATACCCTCTCCGCGAAAACTTAATCCACTGTATAACAGAACGAGAGATAAAAATTGATATTGTAGATACCATCGAGATTATGGTCATGATACAGACGAATGTCGTGATCTCAAGATTGAGATAGAACGACTGGTCAAAGTATGCTCTTTGAAAAAATTCACCGAAGATTTCCTAAAATGAACTAGAAGTTCGGACACTCGGTTCGAACATCAGGAGGATTCGAAAAAGACTCGCAAAGATGTATCTGAAGTCATAAACATGATCGTAGATGGCGAGTCCTCATCAGGAGGGAGGAAAAGGCCATGAAGAGAGGTATACACGGCACGAACCAGTTCATCCACACCAACGATCATAATCACCCCAGAGGACAGACTGCATGTCAAGCAACCTCATAATGACGTACTAGTCATCAACACCCACATAAAAAATTACTTGGTAAAAAGGATGCTCGTAGATGATGGATGTGCAGTTAACGTCCTTACTTGGGAATCCTTCAGAGCAATGGGAGGCTTATCTGTAGAACTGAAACCCATCACGAATCCGATAACTAGCTTTACGGGGGAACCGTTCAACCAATGGGTAGTGATGAATTAGATATAGAATTGGGAGATCGGGACTCCCAAGAGTATCTTACAATAAAATCCTTGTTCAACATTATTGATACGAGATTAGCCTATAACGGAGTCTTCGGAAGGCCAATCTTATGGGAAACTAATGGAGTAACAATTATAAGGTACTTGATAATGAAAAATTCCTATTTCAGGAAAAGTCATTACAATCAAGGGAGATCAGGATATCACTAAACAGTGTTATTAGCTAGGCACCAAAGATGAATTAGAAGCCTTTCCGATTGAATCCAATATGGAAATCAAAAAATAAGGAATAAAGCAAGAACTGGTAGAAGAGTTGAAAGAAATAAAGCTTACAAATGGCAAAACTATAAAAATTGGTGGTGAAATACCTGAACAAGTAAAAGACAAGATAGAACGAGTGTTGCAAAATCACTCGGGCAGTTTTGCCCTGCAAGCATTAGAAATAGTGGGGATTGACTCAACGGTAGTGGCTCATAGCCTGAACATTGATCCCTCTATTAAGCTAGTAATACAGAAGAAGTGGAACTTCGCAATAGAAAGGCAAAAGATCATAGCATCTGAAACCGCAAAGCTCCTAAAGGCATGATTTATACGAGAAGTTATACATCCTGAATGGCTAGCGAATGTTGTACTCGTCCGAAAACCAAACGGAAAGTATAGGATGTATGTAGACTACAAAGATCTAAATAAAGCATACCCTAACGACATTTACCCCTTACTAACCATTGACCAGTTAGTTAATTCAACTACATGTCATAGAATGTATAGCTTCGTAGATACTACCCAAGGATATCATTAGATTCTTATGAAGCAAGAGTATCAAGAAAAAATATCCTTTATAACTCATCAAGGGTTATATTGTTATAACATAATGCCCTTCAGACTCAAAAATGCAGAAGCAACATACCAGAGGTTCATGAACTTCATCTTCAAAGAGGATATTGACAAAACCATTGAAGTATATGTAGATGACCTAATCGTCAAAAGCTGAACATATGAGGACCATTCTATAGATTTAGAACGGGTCCTGGAAAAGCTAGACAAATATAAGGTTAAACTTAACCCCGACAAATGTGTCTTTGGGGTAAAAATAGGAAAATTCCTTGGTTTCATGATCTCACAAAGAGGAATTGAAGCCAATCCAAAAAAAATGAAAGCAATCATCAATATGAAGCCTCCAACAACGCTGAATCAATTACAGAAACTAAATGGATGAATCACTGCATTAAGAAGATTCATGTCCTATTCAGTAAGAAAATGCATTTCCTTCTTTTGGGCAATGAAGAATGTCAAGAAATTTGAATGGAATGCTGACTGTCAAAGGGCATTTGAAGATATCAAAAAGTTCTTGACATCTCCACCTCTACTGAGTAAACTAACACCAGGGGAAACATTGTACCTTTATCTCTCAGTGGGAAATGAATTCCTAGCATCAGTACTGATCCGAGAAGATAAAGGAGAATAAAACCCTATTTACTATGTAAGCAAGGTCCTTAGAGGATCAAAAATCTACTATCCAAAGATGGATAAACTAGCACTGGCTCTAGTGTACATAACAAGGAAGGTCCGCCACTATTTTCAAGCTCATAGGATAGTAGTATGAATAAATCAACCACTAAGGAAGATCTTACAAAGATCGGAAACATTCGGAAGACTCGTCCAATGGTTAGTGCAACTGGACGAGCATGATATATCATACGAACCTTGAACAGTAATAAAAGGACAAGTGTTGTCTGATTTTATACAAGAAATGACTGAAATTGTAGAGTTCAGCAACGAAAAGACCTTATGGCAAATGTATATTGATGGGGCATCGGGGAAACATGGATCGGCCGCAGGAATAATTCTTATAGGCCCTGAAAAAATAAAAATTGAGTATGCTGTCAGAATAGCATACGGTGCCATAAATAATGCTGCAGAATATGAAGCCTTGATCACGGGATTAAAGCTGGCGAATGAAGTGCGAACGGAAAGTCTCTAAATACTATGTGATTCTCAACTCATAGTGAATCATCTTAAATGAATATATGAAATAAAAGATCCAAATATGATTAAATATTCGGACAAAGCTCATTCAGTCCTACGCAGGATTAAAGAAAATGGCACACAATGGACCTTAGTCGAAATCCCAAAAGCGAAAAATAAAGCTGATATCATAGCCAAGTCCGCAGCAGAAAATGGACTTATATTCCAGAACCTCTTCCTCAGAGAAGAAATCGTTAAGCCCTCAATGGAGGAGAACGAAATCCTAACCACTTGTGAAATAGCCGAGTGGATCAAACCTATCGCCGAATACCTGGAAACAGGAAAGCTACCTGACAATAGGAATCAGGCAAAGAAAATTCAGATAAAAGCTGTTCAGTATCCATTTCAGAATGGAAATCTATACCGAAGATCATTTAGCCATCCATGGAGCAAGTATGTTTCAGCTGAAGAAGGAAATTACATCCTCAGAGAAATATATGAAGGTATATGTAGAGCTTATGAAGCTCAAGCCATATTAGTTAAGAAAGCCCTACTGCAAGGCTATTATTGGCCCACAATGTCACAAGATGCATAAAAGTTGGCAAAAAGCTCTGCCAAATGTCAAAGATACTCGCAGCTAGTACATACACCGGCCCAGGTACAAAACCCTATTGGAAGCCCATGGCCTTTCGCCATTTGGGGAATGGACATTCTCGGACCTTTTCCAATAGCTTCGGGACAGAAAAAATTCATTATTATTGTAATCGATCACTTCATAAAATGGATAGAAGTCGAAGCAGTCCCAACGATAACTGAATCAAAGATCTATAGCTTCTTCTAGAAAGAAATAATATGCAAATTTAGAATCCCACATACACTCATTACAAATAATAGGAAACAGTTCGACAATTCCAAGTTCAAGTCATTCTATTTCAAACTACAAATAAAGCTACGGTTTACTTCTGTAGCTCATTCCCAGACCAACGGGCAAACAGAGGTAACCAATTGGACTATATTACAAGGCATCAAAAAACATCTTGATGACAAAAAAGGAGATTGCGCAGACGAACTATATAATGTCATATGGGCATATCGCACTACTCCAATGGGAGATTCGCCCTTTCGGTTAGCTTACAGGCTGGATGCAGTAATCCCAGTCGAGATAGGGTCTCCCTCGTATAAGGTCTGTAAAGACCTAAATGAAATAGAGAATGCAAACGATTACAGAATATCCCTAGATATGCTCAAAGAAAGAAGAGAATAAGCTACAGCTATAGCTGAAGCTAGATGACAACAAGTCGCTCGCTATTACAACAAAAGGATCCGATTAAAGACTTTCAAGATAGGAGACTTGGTCCTATGAAAAGCAAAAATAGGAAAAGGCAATGCAGGAACTAGAAAGTTAGAGCTCAATTGGGAAGGACCATACTAAGTCGTTGAAGCAACTGACAAAGGGGCATACAGACTTGGAGAATTAAAGGGAAATACCATCCCAAGATAATGAAATGTGGAAAGCTTACGGAAATACTACTAGTAAGTATCCATTGAATCAATAAAATTTGACAGATTTGTAATCATTTTTTAATAAAATAATAGATTTTTGATTGTTGGAAATAAATATCGAATGATGAGTCCATACACTCGTAAATAAATCGAGTAACAATACTCATACAAATAAAATAAGATGAGTCCCTACACTCATAAATAAAATGAGTAACGACACTCGTACAAATAATATAAGACGAGTCCCTACACTCGCAAACAAAATAAGTAACGATACTTGTACAAACAAAATAAGACGAGTCTCTACACTTGCAAATAAAATGAGTAACGACACTTGTACAAACAACGAAAGACGAGTCCATACACTCATAAACAAATCGAATAACGACACTCGTATAAATAAAATAAGATGAGTCCCTATACTCGTAAATAAAATAAGTAACGACACTCGCACTAATAACGTAAGATGAGTCCCTACACTCGCAAACAAAATAAGTAACAATAATCATACAAATAACATAAGACGAGTTCCTAAACTATCGAGTAATGATACTAGATAAATGCTTACACTCACAAACATAATAAAAAATGAAAACTTACACAATAAAAATAATCGGATGAGTCCCAATACTTGCATATACGAAGACTACTCGAAGCAAGTTATGATATTCAAAAGATCATCAAGTACAAAAATAAGACAAGTATCTAGTACTTAAAAACTGCAAAAGATTTTTAATTGGAGCTCAATACATAAAGTTTCTTACTTACAACTAAATAGCAGAAACGGAAAATGATAATTTTCATTAACTAATCCGAGAGTTCAAGTACAAAATTGCCCTTATAAGGCGAGAAATTAAAAAGCTAAAAACAAAAGCTATTCCTTTGATGAAGGTGGAACACTACTTACACCGGTCGAAGGACCCCTAATAACTTCTGAAGTGATAGAAGATTCTGTAGCAGGGTTGACATCCCAAGTCTGAAAAGTCGAATGACTTTCCCGTACAGTAGACACTGCTTTTTCTTTACGAATCACTTCGCTTAAATCTCGTAAAGAAATCTTGGGAATAGGTGAGAAATCAATATCAGAATGTTGTAAAGAAACCTTGAAAGCCCTTCTTGTTATTCGAATGGGCTTCTTTCAATTGACAAACTTCTTCTTTATAGGCAGCAATTATTTTATCTTGCTCAGTAACAATTGAACTCAACTGGAAAATAGAACTTTGGAGATCCACATTCTCCTTTTTTGCAATCTCTAAGCTTATCAGAGCACTATCTCGCTCGGCTCGAACAGTGTCAAAAATCTCCTTGGCTTTTCAGAGATTATTTTCGTGCTCCATAGTAAGTTCATTGATCTTTTGGTCTGAAAGGCTGCGTATGCTCTTATGAATATAGCGAATGTCACCCATTCGCAATACTCCTTAAATAGCCTGAAATTTAAAGGCGTCAGAATAATAATTGAAAAAATTAAAACACAGAGGCAGTTGGAAAGGAAATACCTCCATCATGCTTAAAACCACTTGACTCTTTAGGTCATTCTTATCGGTAGCCTCCCACCGAAGCATATCTTTCTTCAAACGATGGCATTCCAAAAGATGACCCCGAATCAGTGGATTGAAGATGCTCGGATCTCTAATCCTCTTCTCTATCCAAGGCACCAGATTAGGACAAGCCTCTATTCTCGGGTGTTTAAACTGAATATCTCCCTCATCAGTGGTGGGTTCGTAAGTCCCTTCCGAACCCCTCGTTCGTTTCTCTTTTTGCTTATTAGGAGTTTTGGCTTCTACACGAGAAGGGGGAGAGAGCTAAACAAAATAATCCTCAATGCTGATAGGTGGAACAACAGGGTTGGCAGGAACTTCGGGAGTTTTATCTAGAATATTGATAATATCTTCCATGAAATCATCAAGAAGATCAGCCATCTACACAATAGAAAAAAGAGTTATATAAATACCTCCGAATTTGGGAACTCCACTTGTAATATCATAAACACCAGCATCAGTTAGATTCTCGTGTCTATACATAAATTTTTCAACATAAATATTGGTAGAGGGCTCCAAGGTGGAACACCGAAAGTGAAGCTCTGCAAGAAGTATGAGATCGATTTCCTCTATAAATTTGGACGATCGTCTAACCATTTGGAGTTCGTTCACCTATGTCACTGGCACTTGATGGAAATCAGTTTCATGTTCAATGAAGAAAAATTTGCCTCTCCAATCTTGACTGATGTCAGATAATTTTTTGAATAAACCAAAACCGGGAATGTTAGACATGGAGTAGGTGAGATTACCTTTCTTTTTTATTAATGAAAACATATACCGATGTATTTGAACTGTAGGTTCGCGACCCTGTGAATGAATTAGTTCACAAAAGCAGTAAGGAACCTATACTCGTTTGGATGTAATTGACCCAGAGCAAGGTTATAGGCATGAAAGAAAAATTTAAAAAAAAGATCTAAAGGAAAGCGAAGACCCCCTTCTAATTGGTCTATATAAATAACCATCCTATTCCTCTTCCCATCTTTATCAAGGTTGTGGTGAGCCCTAATATGGAAAGTTGTTTGAAAGAACTTATATTCAGCAGGAATATTATATTTTTTTCTACACTTTTGAATAACTTCCTTAGGAAGTATTGGAGGGAACTCGGATGGATCTAGGGGAATCCTAGGGGCCACAACAACAAAAAGACAAACAATAAACATAAATAAAAGATCAAAATGATAAAGGAAGAAGGAAATGACCTTTAAAGCTTCGAGAAAAGGAACACAAGCTTTTAACCGCCTGAAGAATCTAGAGAGAAGGCAGAGCTCTAGAGAGACAAGGTTGAGAAGAATGCTGTGACAAAGGAAAATGACCTTAAGAAAGGTTTATAAAGAGAGGAATAAATTTACTATCCCTCACATACCCTTGGCAATTGATATTCTAGTATTTCACCCAGAGAAGAGTATTTAAAGAATGTAAAAGATGAAACGACGCCTCAAAAAATGAGGAGACTCGAACAGTTCTATTAACACGTGGAAGTTTCATTTATTAAAAAAGTAAAAATGAACCTCTTGAGGTCAAAACTTACAAACCTTTCAAGGTTCAAAACAAACAAACCTCATAAGGTCAAAACTTACGAACCTTTCAAGGTTCAAAACAAATGAACCTCATAAGGTCAAAACTTACGAACTTTTCAAGGTTCAAAATAAACGAACCTTTTAAAGTCAAAACATATGAACCTCATAAGGTTCACAACATACGAACCTTTTAAGGTTCAAAACATACGAACCTCTCCAGGTTTAAAACATGCGAACCTTTCCAGGTTCACAACGTACGAACCTTTCCAGGTTCACAACATACGAACATTTCAAGGTTCGTGACATACGAACATTCCAAAGTTCAACATCTTGCGAACCTCTTAAGGTTCAAATCTCTGATGCTTCTAAATAAGCGACATTCTCAACGGAGGGCCTTCACTTGCAATTTGGAATAAAATGAATTGTGACTTTTAAAATACTAGGTGTTACTACCTTTGTTAATCGATAGCTCTTTCGAATATAAATATTTGATAACATTGGGGGGGACTTCTGATAAATATGAGAATATCATGTCCCTATACCCATGGATCCAAGTCCAAAGAGGACTCTATGTCTACATACGAAATCAATGATCAATAAGGATAAAGAGACCTAATTGGTAATGAATTAGGACTCACATAATACTAATCCGAATAGGACTAGGTATGTCCCTCTTATGTCTATATATAGGCTCATATTTCTCATTATGAGGCATCTTGAAGAATTCTCTCTAACTTAAGCATCGGAGAGCCTAAGGATCGAAGATCCTAGGTTCATCTAATTTTCTTTATGCTTGTAGGTACAAGAGAGGAGTTCACATTCATTACTAATTTTGGGATTCATTGAATTCTGCTTCACACAAGCTTTTCAGGATTAGTTTTGTTGTATAAGTTTCTGTCACTATTGGTTTGTTTTAGCCTTTGACAACTTCAAAGCATTTCTTTGCTACCTAATTGACATGATCAAATTTCCAGATTGAACCAAGAAAATGGCTCATTGAAGCAGAATTTGGATGCAACAAAGGAGGCTCTAAATGTTTGTAGAAGTGAGAATTCTGAGACATCATCAGCAAATAACATTCACATGCTTAAGGTAATTCCTGAAATCCTCATTGAAATTTGTCAACAAAATTTTACTTAAAACTATTTGTTTGATGTTGTTGGATATGTGTTGTATGTTCTACAATACTTATGTACTCCCTAGTTTATATGCTATGATAATTTAGTGTAGTTCAAATCCTAAATAATCTTGACAGAATGCAGTGAGATGTGTCTAGCAAGCTGTTTCTGATGTATCTTTTTTGGTGCAATTATATTGCATGATCCATCAACCTTGTAAAACCATTTGTATCTAGCCAGAGTTCATATGATTTTTTTTCTTTTGGGATCGTCAAAAGAAAGTTTAGGTTATAGGGTTTAGTTTAGCGTTCTGAGTGCCAAAGAAATTGTGGGTAAATGATGGATTTATGTATAATCTATAATTGTTATCAGATTTGGTTTCTCTCTTCCTCTTCTTTTTATATATTTTATCAGATTTACTTCCCAATTTTCCATAAGGTATTCACCTATATCAGTAAATGTGAATCTTCATCAAATGAATTATCATTTCTTTTTTGATGTTCTTTCCCTTACAACTTGCAACTTAAAATTAGTGGTTATATTGTTCTTTCTAAACCTTACAATGTCACATCTTATGAATAAAATTTTAACAAGCTTGTGTTGAGTTTCACATCTAATCACTGTAAACATCATTTTACCTCATTTTCTGGAGATTTATTTGTCCTTAGTTTTTCAGGATACGGAACAAAGAACATAAGTATAAAAGTGAGAAAAACAAGAAATATTAGCCAAGCTTTCACACGCTGAAAGGACACTAGCATAAGGAAAAAACAGAGTAAATAAGCTTGAGGAGGATAATTCAAAATTGCACTGTGCTCTTGAGGAGAGCATGACCAGACTTAATAGAATGTCTGTGGATTCTGATTTTCTAGTTGACAGGTTAGCCTGGTTGGTTCTTTGAGTAACTTGTACTGCACTTTTATGCTTATGAGTCCAATATTACATGTTTAAGCAGTCCACAAAGGAATCATTTTTAAGAGTAGATTCTCCTCTAAATCAGTAACATATAAAAGTAAATTGAGGTAATCGATCTCAGAAACTACCTAAAGTAACTACTGTGTAGCTGCTGCTAGCAAAGCCTCAGCCTCAGCCTCAGCCTGAATCTGGCTCCAAACAGCTTAATAAGAAGTCTAGTGAAAATAGGCCAACATAATTCCTTGCAGCATTCGTATTGATCTTGATCCATCCCATATTTGGATTTCTCGATGCCATCAGATGAATAGAGGGATGACCAAGTGGTTGTCTATATTGAGCACTTGCAACCTAATAATATTGCTTCAAAGCATGATATGTTCTTTTACTAGAATCACTCGCAAGAACTTGTTAAGTAAAGTATAATTGATTTATTGCTAACAATATTTCCTAGCACATTAAAACAAACATTTTAAAGAGGATAATATTGTTTTGCAGATGAACATGTTTCAACTAATCAGTAAGTGATGATTTTCATGTGGAAACTCATCCGAAAGTTTTAACCATATAATTGTTTTTACCAATTATTTATGTTTATTTTTCTTATTTATTTAATCATTTTATATTTATTATCGCTTTTTTTTGTTATAATGCTTTTTAACCTTTAATACTTTATAGTACTTTTATTATAAATGTACTTATTTAATAATAATATTAAATTACGTGTTTAATAATAATATAAATCATGTACAACGCACGTGAAGAAAAAACTAGTAGAATACTAAATGTTTAATCAATTGATTTTTTAATGTTTTTCAATGTACTAAAAGTTTGATAATCCTCGATAAAATGTTCCAATAAGATTTTTGAGGGTTGTTCATCTGTAGAAAATTATTTTCAATTTTTTAAGCCTAATTTTCTTTAAAAATTAGAGTTTTCATTTTGTTTGAAAATCTATAGAAAACATAAATTTTTTTATGTTCATTTGTTAAATTTAAACGTTTATTTTATTTAATTTAAAGTAAAATGATTCTTGTATAGTTCTATAATAAATTATAAATGTCTTTTTTTTAATTATTTTATTATTTTAATTTAACATATATAGAGTATAAAAACAAAATAATAAAATTCTGAAAATATCAATTTAATTTTAAATGAAAAAATTTACAACTCAAATCTAGCACAAATTAAATAAAAAAAAGTCAAAGTCAATTTTTGAATTAAAAAAAAATACAATTTAGTTGCATTGAAACTAAAAAAGGGTAAAATTAGAAAAAATGAGGACAAAAGTAGAAAAGATGGAAAATATTATGGAACAATATCTGAAATATAGAAAAAACTATAAAAATGTTGGATAAAAATTTTTCAGAATAAATTTGTTAAAAGAATTCAAGAAAATATGAGAAAATGTTTGAGTAAAGATTTTTTTAAGAAAAGTGTAATTATTTGAAAATAGAATCTTTATAGTTTTATAATTGAAAACTACACCTTTTTCTAAGGAAAAAAAACAACAGAAAATATTTTAAAATAGATTTTCAAATTCTCTGTAAATTTTAGAAAACTTAAAATTGTTTTCTTCAAAATTTTTTTAACAATAATCTAATGCGAACAATAAAATTCTAATTTTATTTTCTATAGAAATTTTTTCTGAAAAATTACTTTAATTCTTCAAAAGTAAACAACCTCCCAATTATTAAGATTTATTGATCCTCAGCTTCTCCAAAGCTTGTTGTATTATTACTAAAACATGGGTAGTTTTGAAGGACATGTATTGCCAGGAATAGCATTTGCTTTAATAGGTTTATGGCATCTCTTTAATTGTTGGACTTTGACGAAGCGGGCTGGGCCGAAGCTGATGGGCTGGAGTGTGCATGGAATTGGACTTGCAAAATGTGGCCTTCTCTCTTCTTGGATAATGGAGCTACACCAAAATGGCTTGGGCCATTTTTGGAGTCTCCATGTGTTGTATTATAAGGAACTTCTCTTCTTCTTATTTTTCCAATGTGGAATTCTTTCTCACTTTGCTTCTCATGTTCCAACACTCCCCCTCAAATGCAACTGGGTTGAGCTCTGCTTTTTTTTTTCTTTTTTATAGCCCAGTTGTATTTGCTTCAATATCTCTGAGGTCTCTTCTCGTGAAAGCTCTAGTCCAACCCATTTTCTTGGGCTTTGGACTTTTTTAAAGCTCTAGACTTTCTTCCTTTAGTGTCCATCCTTCTTTTTGGGCTTCTTATTCTGATTGGGCTTTCAAGGCTCTGGACTTTCTTCCTTTAGTGTCCATCCTTCTTTTTGGGCTTCTTCTTCTGATTGGGCTTGGACTTTCTTCCTTTAGTGTCCACCTCATTTCTTCTTGAATTTGACCTCTTTCAATATTGGCCCATGTTGATGGCCCATTCTTCACCTTCATCTTATACTTTGTGGCCCATTCTTCATCTTAATCTTGGGCCTTCTTTCTTTCTCGGGCCAGGATCTTGATGGCCTGTTAAGGCATTGGGCCTTGATACCATGTTGGACTTTGACGAAGCGGGCCGGGCCAAAGCTGACGGGCTGGAGTGTGCATGGAATTGGACTTGAAAAATGTGGCCTTCTCTCTTCTTGGATAATGGAGCTACACCAAAATGGCTTGGGCCATTTTTGGAGTCTCCATGTATTGTATTATAAGGCACTTCTCTTCTTCTTATTTTTCCAATGTGGGATTCTTTCCCACTTTGCTTCTCATGTTCCAACATTAATCACATAAAACTCCATTCCCTCCGACCAAACTCTTATACATCTTATCCATGGTTTCCTACCCCAAAAGTAAGATACTTGGAGCCTTTCTTTATTATAATAGGAAGCACTTTCATTAGCCGCTACTCTTTTGGGAATTGGTTTGGCTAAGAGTTTCTTGGTTAGTTTTGTTAGGTCAGTTAGTATTTTGTTTCAAGGTGTTTGGTATATTGCAACAGGCTATATGCTATGGACACCAGAGTTAATACCCAAAGGTTGCTCAATTCACAATGAAGATGGTTATAAAGTTGTTAGATGTAGCAGCCATGATGCATTAAATCAAGCAAAATCATTGGCGAACATTCAATTCAGCTGGTTCGTTATTGGACTTACCATTTTTTCAGTATCCTTTTATATGGGTCTGGTTGAAATATATGGCAAAAGGGTTATTTATTCTGCATTGCCAAAGGAATTAGAAGATCTACAAAATGATTCCAGTGATATTGAATCACATGAGGAAAAGAAACTTGTTGAATTAAAGAGCACTTTTGTTCATGTGTGACTCGCGAGGAGGATTCACAGCATTTGCTGTGCAAAGGTCCCCAAAAGAAAAAAAGGGCATGGTTAAGTTATTGTGGTTATTCGTAAACTGTAATTTTTTTTTGAGCATAGACTGAATGGTTTTTTATAAGGGAGGTGGAATTCCTCAACTAATGTCTTGACCCCGTAACAGGATGCTAAGTCATCCATTTAAGGTGGGCTAGGCATTCACAAACTATAGTTATTTCTTCATTCAAGAGTTTATATTATGCTTACTTTGTTTAATTTATGATTTTTTTTTATGTGAACTATTGATGTTCAGAGTTTATTGGACTCTAACGAATTCATTTTAACCCGGGTAGGACCATAACGGCGGCAAAGATCTTCCAACAATTATTTAACATGACTGCATTCATTAGGATTTGAACTTAAAATCTTAGTTTAAACGATAACAGCCCCTTAAAGTTGATTCCAATAGTTGTTGTTCCGCTTAATTTGTGATTTTTAATTACTTTATATTTGTAGATAACTCCTTTATTAATTTAATTGTACTTAATTATTTATTAATAAATAAAAGGGTAAAGTACGGAAAAGTACCTTATGGTTTCACACTTTTTGCGATCTGTGCCTGAGGAATTTTTCTTGGCAATCAAGTGACATGTGATTTTCGCTGTTAACATATAAGTGACAAAGTCACTAATGGCGTTAATGTGAGGAATTTTCTTGGCATTTGAGTGACATGTGGTTTTCGTCTTTAACATATAAGTGACATATGGTTTCCACCTTTGACATATCAAAAACGCCTAAATGTAAACCATATGTCACTTATATGTTAAAGGCAGAAACCACATATCACTCAAATGGCAAGAAAATTCCTCACATTAATACCGTTAGTGACTTTGTCACTTATATGTTAACGGCGAAAACCACATGTCACTTGATTGCCAAAAAAAATTCCTCAGGCACAGATCGCAAAAAGTGTGAAACCACATGGTACTTTTTCGTACTTTACCCTTATTATTATTATTATTATTACAAGTTGAACTTAAAATATGAAAACAAGAAAATTCATATTACATAATTTCAAATAATTCAATTAATAAATAAGAATATGGAATACAACACATTGTAAACTTAAAATATGAAAAATAAGAAAATTATTATTATTGTCTACAATAAGTACAAATGTGAAATGCACATTATATTTCAATTTAATCTAAAAAAAATAAAAATAAGAAAATTAACATTATATGATTTTAAATTTTATAATTTATTAAGTAAAATATATTGTTATTATTATATTTGTTATTTGATACTTTTTTTATTATTATTTTTAGTAAGTGATCTTATTGATATTATTTTAAATTAATGAGCTAAATAATATTATTACAATTATTATTTTATTGTAGATTAATATATACAGACATATATTATGGATAACTAAAATATCGTAGTTTTGCCCAAAATTACGTCATTTTGATTATATTAAGTCGTGACTTTACAAATAAAAATAATAAAAGTTAGATCATTTTTATTCATTAAAATATATTGTTATTATTATATTTAATAACTTATTAATTCTACCATTTATTTTTCAATCTGGGTAGACCCTAAATTTTAGTTGCTGCAAGAACAAGACACCAAAAATATTGGTTCTATTATTAGTCTTATTAGCATTTTATTAGTTTTTTTAAAAATATCATAAGTAATTTTTTTTTTAGAGTTTTGGAAGAGAAATGTCCTCAATTTTATATTTAATAACAATTCTTTTGAGGTATTAAGATGATTGTGATATATTTTGTTTATTTCAATTCATTTTTATTGACCTGTTAACTAATTAGAATGGTAGTAATATATTTGCTTAATCTTCCATTTATAATGTTTCAGTACTATATATATATATATATATATATATATATATAGACACAC
>CATIWO010235325.1:0-36086 GCA_949673435.1 Macaranga tanarius | reverse complement strand
AAAAGAAGGAGAGGGACAAGAAAGAGAATTAAGTTGATAATTAATTATTTGCTGTTTAATTAAGTTGTATTTCTTAAAAATGAAAAGATATTTTTCAATAAAAGAAAATATGACGTTAAACCTGTTACAAAAAATGTCATCCCGTAACGTTCCCATCTTCACCGAACCACCCGTCACGCAACCTGCATGACAAGACGTAACAAACCATTCTAAACCGTCCAAACAACTCTCTGGCGACTAGAAGATCTGCCACCTGTCCCTCACCGCTTGGACGGATTAAGCCACGTGTCAAAAACCAATTGATGCATGTCCAAACACGGTGGGTTTCTTGTGAACCCAGCTAATGCCCGATTCCCCATCTCAAGTCCCACTAAATTAATGGTATTTTTCCCTATAAGGAAAAATTAAAGTAAAGCCATCTCTTAAGTTTTTTTTAAAGGGAAAAATTATGGTCCAACTAAGCAAATATATTATTAATTCATAAAACATCTAATATGAAATTTGAAAAAAATGTCTTTTTACTTGTAATTTAAAGTATTAATTTTAGTTGGCATTACCATAAAATTGATATTTTTGTTTTTAGTTAGCAAAAAATGTATTAAAATAAAAACTATTTTTTTAAAGAATAGCATGAGATATGTAAAGTTTAAATATTGTTGTTGTGTATTCATAAAAATTAATTATTTTATCTTATTTTAAAAAAGAAAGATAATTAGTTATTATGTAATATATTAATATTTAAAATATTTGTCTCATATGAGTAGCTCAACTAAAAAAAATATGTACATATCAAAAAAATAGTTAATTAATTTATTAATATAAATAGATTTTTTTTTTTTTTTTACTTATAAGGATTTTAATTTTTTTTATACGAAAATATAAAAATAGGATACGTAAGGTGCGAGGAAGGGATGGGTAGATTAAGGGCAGGTTAGGGCATTATGGGTTTTGGTCTGTAGGTTAGGGGTCAAGAGAGGAGTAATTAAGGGATTGTCCAAATTGTTAAGGAGAGGGGAAGCAGGGGAAGGTTGGGCCCACTACCTGGATTAGTGTAAACTAAGCAGGGGACAATTAGTGGGGTCCAATGATAAAATATTTTTCTATATATATAAGTTAAAATGCATAAGTTATTATTATTGTTAAGGGGAGGCGGACTTTTTTAGATCCTTCTGCTATGGTCTCGCGGACACGCCATAGCCCATAACTACTTGCTAAGTAGCCATTCTATCATTTGCGTTGCATTTTGCAGTCAGTCAAAGGTAAGCGGACTTTGTTTGCTTAAAAACCACCGACACTCTGTTTTTTTCCACAATTCCATTCTTTTACTTATGGAGGTAATTAAGCAACAACTAATTATTCCTCATAATTAATGTCTACAATTTTATTCTAAAAATCTATTATTTTTTCATTTAAAAATCATAATCAATATTAAAAATACAATTTATGTATCTATATAAACTATGTTTTTAAACATATTTTTAATTAGTCAAATAATTTATATTTTTTTTCAGAATTAGATGGTTCAGGTAAAAATACATGTTAAATAAGAATATCAAATAAATTAGTAAATTAATTTTAAAAACAAAATAATTTAGAATGTTATCAATATTTTTACAAAAAATATCAAATTATAACTTTATTGAAAAAAAAAACATATTTAAAAATATAGGATACCATTATAAGCTAAAAGTTGATGTCATTACAGCTAGCACTGCAATATATATATATATATATAAGAAACTTGAGCCATTTACATTGAACCGGTATAAAAGTAAAACACAAATTAATCTATATATGTTTTCCATGCTGCCTTTATTGTTCAAAGAGTAATTGCAAATGAAAACCCTATTTTAAAGTTTAACTTCTGAGCGAGTTTTACCTAATCCATATTTAGACTCGTTTTTTCAATTTTTTGGGAAATTATAGATTGCTTGTAACTTCATCATGTGCACACTATTGGAATTTCTTCACAGTTTTAATCTGAGTTGTTGTGTTGTGATTATCATTTTATTACCAATCTTGTGCAAAAGGTAAGTGTGTATGTATATATATATATATTAAAAATTATTTTTTCAAATATTAACTCCAAATTTTAAATAAAATATGAAAAATAAATGGAAAATATGTTGTTTTCATATTTTATTTATATTTGGAGTTAATATTTGAAAAAATAATTTTTAATACATTATATATATCAAGCAAATAATACTTTTATTGGTTGGTCCAAAAGGAGATTTTGATTAAAACTTTTGTCTGCTTATTAAGGTGAAAAGAAAACAAGAAATCTTAAATTGTGAACCGATTTATGATATGAGAGAAGTGTTTCGCCTATTTTTATGTAGAAAAAAATTATTGTTTCAAGAACATGTGGAAGAGATTAATGATCCTCCAAATGGCTATATCTTCTCAGTAATTATATTCGATGATACTGACTTTATTGGATTGATTGAACCGTGTAAAATTTATATATTTTTTAGTTTGGTTATATATGAAAAAAGAAAAAAATAAAAAAAAAAGAAGAAAATTAATAATAACGTGAATGCAATAGATTCTCGGTCTTCCATTTTAAGAGTCAAATGTATCATCATCGTGAAGGGTTGGACAAGTACGACCGGAATAAGTGATGTTAATGTGTGTGTATCGACAAAATTTCTCGCCGAGGGAAGAGTTGGAGACGGACCACCTGGCCACGCAACGATGCAAGAAGTCAATAAATTTTACCATCAACAAACAAAATGAGTGGTTGAAGAATTCCAAGTCTTTGCACTGTATTTATCATAAAGTTTTTTTTTTTTGGACTTTGAACGTTAACAACAACAATTTGCGATGCTACAGATAACAAAAGCCCGAAATTGCGATATGTGTGCTTGTGTCATGCCTCTGTAATTTTTAACATCTTCTTACATGCATTTTTTTTAAATAATTATGGATTGTTTAAAACTTTATCTTTTTTTTTTGTTTCCCAACGAATAGAGTTATTTATATTATAATTGTTAAATCAATTCATGGTTTTAATTGAAAATTTTGAAGATTAATTTTTTGACTGGACGGGATAATCCTTAATTTTTTTTTTATTAAATTTTCTAAAATTTCAATCAACATTATATTGTTTTGTTAATAGAATACACATTTTCCTACTAAAATAAATGACTATAGTATAGGGGTAACTAAATGGGTTCATTTTCAAATAAGAAATAAGAAGTGGGGAGTGAACTATTATTCCTTTTTGAGAACTTTAATAAGTAGTGGGTTGAATAATAATTTAGAAAAAAAAAAGGTATATAAAGTTAAAACAAAATAAGTTGATGTAATAAAGGAGAACTTATGGGCAAAATGGTGGTGCATACTGCATAGATTCCCAAAAATGTAGAGTCTCACTTTTAAATGTTTGCCTAAAAATAGCTTACTCTATAACCCAAAGGACAAAAATATAGCGCACATTTTAATTATTTTACTCTCTTTCGATTTGTCAAAATTATCGTCCATCATGAGACTCTTGGCCTCAACATTTGCATGTTAGTGTTTAAATTTTTTTAGCTTGTGTCACATGTCCTGTGTGTCCCTAAATCCAGGATAACAATTGAATGATATAATTCTAACTTTATGGCTTCAATCTAATTGGAATTCCTCTTTTATGAGTAATATCTAATTCATTTTAACTGTGGTAATTTTTAAAATTGATATCACTATTTTTTTGGCCACATATAAATTTTGGGAGGAGGGGGATTAGATCTGGGGTAAAACCATATGCTCTTGTAATGTGAAAAGGAATATATTTTTAAATTTTTTTTGTCAAATTTCTAACATTTGCATTTCTAATATTGGTAACTATTATAACATAGAAACAATATGGTTCAGCATATTTAAATGTTGGTTTTAATATAATTGCATATTTGGAAATCAATCTCCAAACAAAAGATATAAAATATCAAAAAAGTGTAATACCTATGAAATATGATTATCAATTATTATGCTTATTTGTTGAGTTTCTTGCATTCACATTACTTGCGGTCCTTCTAATTATCAATTGAATAGAGACTATTAAACTTCCAATTATGACAGCATATATATATATATAAAGTGTCTCAACATATTTTAGCATTCGCTTTATATTAGTATAACGGCAAAAAATTAGTTTTAATATTATTACAGGTTAGGAATTAATCAATAAACGAAAAGAAAAAAAAATACAAAAAATATAAAACCCATGAAACACGAAATTTCAGTTATTTCTATAACATATAATATATAAATAAAATTGGCTGGGATATGCCAATTTAATATTTATACAATTTAAAGTAAAGTTGGATAAACATATTTAATTGATATTTACTTAATATTATATATAACCGATGTGCAGTTGATATTATATATTAATAATAATTTATAAGCATCGATGCTCATTTTATAGTAATTTTGTGTGTATAATTATTGTTGTAGTTTAGTTAATGATGGATGAAAATTTAATTTGTTATTCTGTGTGTATATATATGTGTATCTGTTTTATGAGGAAAATTGATCGAACATTATCAACAGGTTTTTTTGCATATAATTATGTGATGCAAATTCATCGACTTATCACTATTAGCCATCAAATAAAAATGACAAAGTACAAAAATATTTTACCCTATTGAGTGGAATTGAATAATTGATGCAAAAGTACCCAAAATGAAATCATTATATTTGTAGAATTTATTTTAACATTGTCTTGTGAACATCAAAGGTCGTGATTAATGAGCAAATGATAATAAAAGCAACTAATCAACAAACTGTGAAAATGACGACGCTCCGAAATACATAGAAATTTTACATTTTGTATGAAAAACCATAAAAAATGATAGCCAGTAAAACCTAAATTGCAGCTTTCACCTTTAATTCTTAAATTATCATTTTTAGTACAATTATGCTGATGTACCATCCCATTGAGATTTTATTTGATTTTGTGGTTTCACCTTAAAAAATAAAAAATACAAAATGTGTGCATTATTGAATTTTATATTATTTTTTTAAAAGCTGTACATATTTCTTTTAATAAAGTAATATTACGTATTTTTAAGGTCCTAAACTATTGTCTTTATACTGGCTCTTTCTTTTTTTGGTCAAAATTTGCAAAATACAATTACCAAATACATCACAATAAATTCATTTTAATTTTTTAGTTTGTGCATAATTAAGATAATTATAGTACATTTTAAATTTAATGTTTATAAAATAATTCACATTTAAATCATTTTTGAATTTTCAAATTTTTTCATTTTTGACAAAAAAAATTAATGAAATGAATTAAGATATATCAAATATTAACAATAACAACAATAAATTATAGCCATCTCTTTTCTCTTAGATCTTTGTTTCTCCTCAAAAGTTTCATCTTGGCCATTATCGGTCATATTTTCAATTAGCGATGGTCATTCGTATTTATATTTTATTTGATTTATTTTATTTTTCATTAAAAAATATAGATATATAATTTATTTTTTTATTAAAAATCGTTGAATCTTATTTCATGAAATTATTGCATTTAGTGAGATTTTTATAGACTCTCTCTTGATAGAGTTTCTATATCTTTTTATTATAAATTTTCAGTTGATATTTTTACAATCGGACTCATTTAAAAATCAGATAATGAATTTTTAGCAAAATAGAGTCATTAAGTGGAGCTAGCATACGGAATGACGTATGATTTGCAAATAAAAAAACTCAATCAACATGTTTGAAAAATAAAAACAAGAAAAAAGAAGTTTTATAATACAAGTGAGATTTTTATTTTAATACTTATTGGTTGTACTATTACAAGCAATTCCATAATATTTTTGTTTGTTGTACTTTTTAGTTATATAATCATTATATAATTTATCTTTTTATTATTATTTTTTTTCAAAATATACTTTTGATATTATCATTAAATGAAATATTCATCAGTTAAAAACAACAACAATAATCTAATATATAACAAATAAATCATGTAATTAAAGATTAATTACCTCTTGATTGTCCAGTGACCAATGTGGGGTTTTAGGGGTAGTTGCTGTTACTTTTATACCAGGAAATAGTGAGCCATGAAAACTTGACCTAAATAAAATGCCAAAAAATAAAGACAAAAACATTAATAGAAAATAAAAATGATTCTTATGCCAATGCCACCCAAAAAATTGACATGGTTGCCTCCAACCACACATTTTACTTGATTTAGTAGCATGCCTAAACAAAACTAACATCATCCATCAAATTCTCCTATCCTAAAAGATGACCTGACTTTGCATTCTGTGTTGTGTTGGCTGAAACAACAGTGTCCAATGCTAAGGAAAGGTTGATTAATTTTTTTAATTCACATTATTCTCTTTTATTTTTTCCCTAATTTCAAGTATGATTAAATTAAAACTTTATATTGTGTTTAGTATAAATAATTTTTTAAGTATAAAATTTGGTTAAAAATTTTAAATTCATATAATTTAAAATTTTATAAAATTTTAAATTAATTGATTTAAAATGTCAAAAAAAGTATAAAATTTGGTTAAAAATTTTAAATTCATATAATTGATTTAAATAATTTTTAGAAATTATTTTTACTATATAATTAAATCAGATAAATTTTGAAATTATTATTTATGTAATATAAAAATTTATTTATATTTTCATCAAATGAAATAATTTTTGTCATAATTGAACTAAATATATCTTAATTTCTGTATTGTTGATGAATATAAATTTCGGTCTAAATTAATTAATAAAAATGGGTAAATTTTAAGGTTAGTGCTCATGGGGATGGGGTAGAGAGAAAATCAACTTTTAACTTTTAAATACTATTTTATATAATTATATATATATATATATATATATATATTTTATTTGGGGATATAAAAAAGCTTTTATGGACAAAGATTCCTCCATTTGTTGCTTTAGACCATACACAATTGCTAATAGACAAGAACCCGTAGGCCCCCACTGACTTTCCTCTTATGCCCTTCCACTGCTCCTTTCTGAATACACGTGACTTGCCCCGCCATTTTTTTTTTCTCTACATTTTTGCATTACTCTCAGGCAGTTTTTTTTTTTTTTTTGGCTGCTCTCCATTTTTTCGGCTTTATTCCGGCATTTTGCCGCGATATTCTACCTGTTTCTTGTTTACATGGTTAAATAGAAAACAATATAAAGTTTTTTTTTTTTTTATAGTTGAATTTCAAATATTAATTATTAATTTTGAAATTAAGCATATAATTTATTTTGTTTTGGAAAAGAAACCCTCATAACTTGATATTACATTTACTAAATTAAATTAAATTAAATTAATTGTTAATTGAAGTTTTAAAATAAGTATCAATTACAATTATCATAATTTTTATTTTATTTTATTTAATAATTTGTGTTTTTTTAATCTTTAATTTTAGTTATTACCTTTGACAATCCAATACACAAATTTAATATTTATTTGATTTGTTAAAAAATACATTTTTATTTATATACCGAAAATTTGTGTGTTTTAAAATTAAGTTATATCAATTATTATTTAATAATTAAACATGTAAACTTAGTGTTTTATTGTTTAATTTTTGTGTATAATTTATATTTGATAATTTAGTACAAAATTTAATTATTATATTTTTAATTTTTATTCTCAACACACCCCGCATATTATTTATTGTACATATATTATAAATTAATATTGTCATATACAATGTTCATATAATAATTTAACATATTGGTTTCATGTTATATTAATTAAATTAATTTATAATCATTAATAATTGAATAGGAAATTAATAATTTTATTTATTAAAATTAAAATAATATAAAAATAACGTTCATACATTGTATAATTTTCTAAAATTACATTAGAGAGTCATAATAATACTTATTTTTAAAAAATAAATCCTCTTGTGAATTCTTTTTTTTTTTTTTTTTTTGCTCAACAAAAGCCGAATTTCCCCATAAAAACCGAACAGCTTCCAATTAACGGCAAAAGCAAAACAGCCGTTAACTCATTAGAGAGGCAAGAATGAGGACATACCCCACAGAAATAGACAGCCTCAAACGGAGAAACGAACGGCGTCAAATGAGTAAAGCCGCCTTTATTAATTAACCAAAGATGGATGGTGTCGCTTTTAACTGGTCCAGAATTAACCGGCTAAAAAAGTAAGAGTAACCGGTTAATGTCGGTTTTCAATGGGTTAAAAATTGACCGCGGTCGAAATGATTGCCCCGGGTTTTGACTACACTATGGTTAAGTTCCTCAACTCCTCCTCACGCAGACAAGAATGATAGAGAAGAGAGAGACAAGAAGATAAAAAAAAAAAAAAAAACCAGAAACGGAGAGATACAGAGAAAAGGCAAGAGAGCTTGGCCACTGTGAGCTTCTCAATAATAATAATACATAATCAGCTGAAGAAGAAGAAAGCTGAAGGTGAAATCAGGAATTTTGGTCGAGATTTTTGTGAGCTGGTCGTGAGTGAGTGAGGTTCGGAGAAGGAAATTAAATTTGTTGTGCTGATTTTTTTTGAGGTGGATGAGAAGGTGGAAATGGTTGATTAAAGGAGGAAATTATTGTCGGCTTTGAATTTTGAGGTAGTAAATGAGAGATCTGAGCTAAGAAGAAGAGTTTGTTTAGTTGAAGAGATTTGTTATGGATTCTTCAGAGATTTCAATAAAAGGTAATAACAGTGGTAACGTTAGAGGAGGAGAGAGCTTCTCTTCGGGTTACAGTGAGCCTAATGTTGCCATAGAAGGGCAGAAAGGTCAGTGTACGCGTCCGGCCTCTGCTAAAGGTACAATTTCTGTGGATGTTTTGTTGCTTTTGTGGTTAAATTTTAAGTGATCTGAGTTTGTTTCTTATTTCTTCTGTTTATTTCTTCTATTTTTCTATTATCTCTCTTGCTTATGCTCCTGCAACGGCGCGTGCGGTTTAGACGCTGAGGATGCTCTTTATACGGAACTCTGGAATGCTTGTGCTGGTCCTCTAGTCACCGTTCCTCGTAAAAACGACCTCGTTTTCTACTTTCCTCAAGGTCATATCGAGCAGGTTTGTTTTTTACGTAGAATTTAGAATTTTCACTCTATGCAGCTTCAATTTCAGATGTTTTCCTTTTATTTTGTTAATAAAAAATGCTTAATGTGTTAATTTCTTTCAAAATAATGCGAAGGTAAACCTGGATATTCGTATATGATTTTAGAAGATATTTTTTTGGGGTCTTAATTGGGCTGTTATGAATGGAATTAGGTAGAGGCGTCAACAAATCAGGTAGCTGACCAGCAGATGCCAGTTTATGATCTTCCATCAAAGATCTTGTGTCGAGTGATCAACGTCGCATTGCAGGTGAAATATTCATGATCTAAAAGATTTCATTATTTTATTTTATTTTATTTTATTTTATTTTTATATAAAAAAGAGGACTTTCTCTTATCTGGAGCTAAACTGACGCTTTAAGTATGGATTATAGGCTGAGCCAGATACTGATGAGGTGTTTGCTCAAGTAACGTTACTTCCTGTGCCTAACGTAAGTGATCTCCAGTTATATATATGATTTATTTGAACTGGGAATAGATCTTTTATTGGAATTTGAAATGGAATTCTGATAGTTTGATTGATGGTTTTTTTTTTTATTTTCAAATGTCTCAGCAAGACGAAAATGCTGTGAAGAAGGACCCTCCTCAACCTCCTCCTCCACGATTTCACGTGCATTCGTTTTGTAAAACTTTGACTGCATCAGATACCAGTACCCATGGTGGGTTTTCTGTGCTTAGACGACATGCCGATGAGTGTCTGCCGCCTCTGGTTAGTATCAGTTCTTCTGGTAACAGGCAATCCCTGAGCTTCTTTATTTGGGTTTTCAAGATTTTTTTATATGGTTTTCTAATTTTTTCTTTGGTTTATGATATAGGATATGTCAAGGCAGCCTCCAACACAGGAATTGGTTGCCAAGGATTTGCATGGAAACGAGTGGCGTTTCAGGCATATCTTTAGGGGTAATGGTCATTTGGAGAAACCTGCTGTAGTAAAGCTGTTTCAATTTGTGTTGTATGGGGAAAGGGAACATTAATTCTTAAAAATTTGTATTCTTATTCGCTCACATATGCAGTAATGTTTATGACAGGTCAACCGCGGAGGCACTTGCTTCAGAGTGGATGGAGTGTGTTTGTTAGCTCCAAAAGGCTTGTTGCTGGTGATGCGTTTATATTTTTAAGGTTTGTTTCTGATACAACGGAATTGCTTGTTTTATTTTAACAAGTTATACTTGTGAATGGGAGTAACATGTGACTTTGGTATATGATTTTTAGAGGTGAAAATGGAGAGCTTCGAGTCGGTGTTAGACGTGCCATGAGACAGCAGGGTAATGTTCCATCATCTGTCATATCCAGTCACAGCATGCATCTGGGTGTTCTTGCTACAGCATGGCATGCTGTTTCCACAGGAACCTTGTTCACTGTTTATTATAAGCCAAGGTATGTGGTTTATGCTATTCATTGTGCGATACCTAATTAGTGGGTAAATTTTTTAAAAAAGTTGGTGAGGTGTGTGCAATGCAAATTGGTCAAATTATTGATTTTGAGTTTGCAAGGATGCAAAATTATATGTTTACAATCTTTTAATTGGTTATATTAGTCAATGGAAAAGATCGACTGGTGGTGGATATCGTAAACTTATTGTAACAGATACCGAAGGGGCAAACTGTTACTCAAATATACTATTTTAAAATTACATAGGCAATTCTGTATATCTGTTTATAATATGTTTTAATATTTTATCAAATGTGTTGTGCTACAGGACAAGCCCAGCGGAGTTCATAGTTCCATTTGATCGATACATGGAATCTGTCAAGAACAATTATTCCATAGGAATGAGGTTTAAAATGAGATTTGAAGGAGAAGAAGCTCCTGAACAAAGGTATGACTCTCCTGGAAGTTGCTCTTTGATATTTCTATTTACATGTGCTTCTTAGTTGCTTTTCATACATAGATTTTGCAGCTTCTCTTATTCTTTATCAATGCATTTATTTACTGTAGATTTACTGGTACAATTGTTGGAATTGAAGATGCTGATCCCAAAAGGTGGCGAGATTCCAAATGGAGATGTCTCAAGGTAGTATTATAGAATCTAGCCATTAGGTTGTGCTTGATATTTTTTGTTTATCAAAGTGCCAAAGTTTTATAAATGTTGCATTTTAGGTGAGGTGGGATGAAACTTCTACTATACCTCGTCCGGAGAGAGTTTCACCATGGAGTGTAGAGCCTGCTTTGGCTCCTCCTGCATTGAATCCCCTTCCAGTGCCTAGGCCTAAAAGGCCCCGATCCAGCATGGTGCCTTCATCCCCAGACTCTTCAGTTCTTACTAGAGAAGGTACAAACATATAAATACCTTCTTTTTTTTTTCCCATATATTTTATGTTAGATTAAATGAGGTCTGAATCACCTTGGTCCTCTCAATGGGTTAGGTTCATCCAAAGTAACCATAGACCCTCCACCGCCTAGTGGATATTCAAGGGTCTTGCAAGGTCAAGAATTCTCGACCTTGAGAGGCAATTTTGCAGAGAGCAATGAATCAGACACTGCTGAAAAGTCTGTCATGTGGCCACCATCAGCGGATGACGAGAAGATTGACGTAGTATCTGCTTCAAGAAGATTTGGGTCAGAGAACTGGATTCCCTCGGGAAGGCCAGAGCCAACCTACACGGATTTGCTTTCAGGCTTTGGGTCAAATGCTGATTCTTCCCATGGGTTTGTTTCACCCTTTGTTGACCAAACTGCAACAGCTGCTGGTAGAAAACTCGTATCGGATCAGGAAGGCAAGTTTAACTTGCTTGCCAGCCCGTGGTCCTTAATGTCATCAGGTCTTTCGCTCAAGTTATTAGATAACAATAATATGAAGGTGCAAAGTCGTGATGTGCCTTATCAAGCACGAGGAAACATAAGATGCAGTGCATTTAGCGAGTATCCCATGCTTAATGGTAACAGAGTTGAGCAGTCGCATGGAAACTGGTTGATGCCTCCGCCACCATCTCATTATGATAATCTTGCTCATGCAAGAGAGATAGTGCCAAAACCCATTATGGTACAAGAACATGATGTTGGGAAATCCACGGATGGAAACTGTAAACTCTTTGGTATCCCCTTGTTTAGTAATCCTGTTGTACATGAGCCAGCAACACCACATAGAAACATGGCAAATGAACTCACAGGTCATGCACATTCTCAGAGTCACCAACTGCATGCATTGGAATCTGATCAAAGGTCAGAACAGTCCAAGGGTTCTAAGATGGCTGAAGACAATGAACATGAGAAACAATTCTCATCTGGTCACTTGCATACAAGGGACATTCAAGCCAAGACTCAAAATTTTTCAACAAGGAGTTGCACTAAGGTAATCTGCTCCGACTTTTTTTTTTCTCTGTGTCATGAATTGGTAGTTAAAGAAAACATACTAAAATTGTCTTTTAACTCCAGGTTCAAAAGCAGGGAATTGCACTTGGTAGGTCTGTTGATCTTACCAAGTTCAACAACTATAATGAGCTGATTGCTGAATTGGATCGGTTGTTTGAATTTGATGGTGAATTAATGGCCTCCAAAAAGAACTGGTTGATTGTGTATACTGATGATGAGGGTGATATGATGCTTGTTGGAGATGATCCCTGGCAGTAAGGATTGTTTTGCATTTGTTTTAATGTGCACTAATCTTTGATCATATTTAAGTTGTAGTTTGGTTCACTTTCTGATTAAAGCCATGCTTATTGGTGACATCTTGCATGTGAATCAGGGAATTTGTTGGCATGGTTCGAAAGATATTCATCTACACAAGGGAGGAGGTGCAAAAGATGAACCCAAGGACTTTCAATTCAAAGGGTGATGAGAATCTGTTAGATGCGGAGGGTGTGGATGCTAAAGAAGTGAAACATCTGCCACATCCTCCAGCACGCAGCACTGAGAATTGTTAGGTTTGGCTCCTTTGAATTCTAGGTAATTTCTGGATTTCAAAAGCTCTGTTGTCACTGAGCTGCTGAGTAGCACATCAAATGTATCTGATGAATAATTGTTAAATCTTGTGCCAGGTTTTTCTTGTATGAAGCAGGGCAAAGGGGGCTAGGCCATTTCAGTTGTGAAAATTGAGATGGGTGCAAGGCAACTTTTATTTTAGATGGCAAGCTTGTTGGTATCTCAGAATAGATGGCAAGAATGATATTTACCCAATTTTGGACTTGTTCATGGTGTTAGTATTGTATGGTGTCCACTTATACATAAATATATATAATATATACGCCCCCTCTGTGCTGTGCAAGGCAATTATTGGCCTGCCTTTGATTTTTTTTTAAACCACCCCACCTTGTACATAGCTACTTTTACCCTCACCTCCCCACCATCTAATGTAAGTAAGTCTATACATCGTTTAATGGGTTTTTTGGGCAGGCCATCAATCTTCTAATGTTCATTTTTGTTGGTTTCATGTCTCATCTTTTTTAGCTGTAGGCGCTCCATAATTTATTGGGTGCATATATATGCACGTATTTGTCTTTAAAAGTTTGAATTGGTTATGAAATATAGCTGTATTCTATCATGGATTTATGTTTCACTATCTGCAAATGTTGTACATTATGGAAAGAGCCTAGTGGTTGATAGGAAGGGCTGAGCTGTTCCAGTTTCATAATGAAGCTCCTAGCAAACAGAGGTTTTAGTCCTTTTGCATGTGCGCTGTTCCCTCTGGTGGGGAGTCACATTGATGGGGGAACAAGCTCGAGCCCACTCATAAAGATGAGGTATTATGGAGCTGGGGAAGTGATTGAGCTGTTTGGTCCTTGCAGTCAATGCTGAGAAGTTTTTGTTGTTAGTCTACAATGCTTGACAGATTGAATCCATGTAACTGGACATGGCCGATTCTAATCCATGCGTATTGCCCTGCCTTTAGCTCTTCCTTGTGTTTGATTTTGTTTCTGTAGGTAGTTTATGGTATATGAGACAAACAGAAGTGGTTGCAACTGTGAGGAAGAATTTGGAAAAGCTACAATACAAATTCAAATACAATGAGGAAGAGAAAGAAGCAAGTACGAGAGGCCATAGATATTAGATAGGAACGTTCGCACTTGTTGAAACATCTATGTTATCTTTCAAGTCAAAACCGTGTGAATTGTAAATTGAGAGTTTTATGAACTCACGCTAATGCTTGCACCGGCGGACTTGTGTACATTACCATTTGACTTGGACAACGAATAAGCACCAAGTCGCTGTTACAAATCCACGGTCTTTGAAAGAAACGGCTCTTGCTTTTGCTTTTGCTTTTGTATTGTTCTCTTTTTTCTGAACATCTTACGTGCCGCCGGGTATGTGAATTTGTTTGCTGATTAATGATTAATGTCATAAATTTGGTAAAATTATTTATAATAAAAAATATTGATATCTAAAAATGAATGTAATAGTTTTGCATATTCCTAAAAAAAATTAACTAACAAGATATGGATGAGGAAAAATGTTAATGTTATAAAAAAATATAGTTATAAATAGATAAGAATAATTAAATAATTGTAGTAAAATAAATAGGAATTAATTATTCTTGAAAAGCTAGAGATATTCCAACAATTATCAGCCGCCATTATATATATATATATATAAAAAAACAAATAATATTTTATATTAATATACAATTATCATCTGCATTCCAACAATTATGCTAAATATCCTCTAAAGCCGTTGATATCAAATTTCGACCAAATCCCTAATCTGATGACCAAGAGCATGATTAAATGCCCTAGACCTAGAGAGCTGGCATCCGTAGAGATACTACGGGAGAATAATTCATGACATTGGAGTTTTAAGAAGCCTTTTTATTTAAAAGATTAAATGCAGAGAAAATTACACATTTCTGATTCTTCTAGCAAACTACTATATTTGAAGGTACAGTTCAAAACAAGAAAAAGTAAAGATTAAGAACAAAAAGAGGCAAAACTACTAAGCTGGAATAAGAAAAAGATAAACTGCTGCTTCGTTCCTGCGCTGGACAATTTCTGCACCTATAGACTGTCTGACTGAAATATGCAATTCCTAAATCATTATCACATCATGCCATGGAAGCCAGCTGAATCCAGGAGTACTGTTTTAATTTGCTCAGGGTGCACATCCTGCCCTTCTTTGCATTGCTGAGAAAGAAGTAAAAGAAGTGATGAAACATTAGTTTTCCATGGACAAACCACGCGATGATAACTGTGAATACTTTTTCCTTTCTAAATGAACTAAGACACATAGTAACATACGGTCTCTGCACATTTGAACATGATGTAATATAGCCCTGACGACATGCCAAGAATGAAGCTGTGGGAAAGATATCTTTTGCTCGTAACAGATTTGTGATGACAAATATAAGACTTTTATGTGTGAAATTTTAGCATTATCAAGTAATGACAGAAAATCTACCTCCGCTCGGAAGATGTCCATGGCAAATCCGTTGAAACAACTGATGACAGCTTGCTGAATGTCTAGGCCAAGGTTATCCAACGCCCTCATAGTAGAGAGCAGGAGGCCTGGTCTGCGACCACAAAACATATGGATGTTTACAGCTCTTCCTTCTCTCACTCTGACTTCAACCTATCATTACAGCAAAAAGAAAAAAGGCATGATTGAAATAATTGAACTTTGAAGTTCCATTGGAAAAGAAAACGTAATTCCCAATGCAATATTAAACAAGTCTCCCTGCATGGTTAAACACAATAGTTAACCACCTTTTTGTACGTTTTCTTGATAAAGAACAAAATGTTATGTAGTTGTTAACTGGAAAAATGTTAGTTCAGCAAGAACAGTGAGATTGCAACTCTTGTCATTAGTCAAACATTCAGGAAGCGCAAGTCCAAAGGGAGATCTCCTTGAACATTTTAGAAGCAGTCATGACAATAGAAAATAGGACAAACAAATGGAACTGATAACATTGGATTCAATACAGACAATAATAAATGTCAGCAAAGAGAAAAAATTACCCTTGCTGGTTGACCATTTGGACTTGGCAATGAGCTGGGACAAAGCTTATCCTTGATATGGCTTGGCAGGGCTGATGGAGTGGGTGTTAAAGGGTGAAAGCTTGTGGTGGGTGTCAATGAAGAGCCAGGAGGAGTTGACTCCAATTCATTATGGAGGTCATTGATTCTTTGCAGGAGTTCCTTCAAGTACTCAATTGCATCCCCTAGGATTGATGCCCTATCCATCTGTCAGCACAACATTAAAATAACTTGTATGGTACCATGTAAATGCAGCACTGCAAAAGCTGTAAAGCTCCAAATGTGTTTATTTAGCAGAATGATTTTTGCCTTTAGACCGACTTTCGACAAAATTGTTTAATGTGATCAACAAACTAATCTAGTTCATGACAGTTTCATATATCTATTCTAAAGTATGGTATTCTCCTGTCAAAGCCAAATATTACCATAAAAAGTTAAAGAATAGGACGCTTGTCTCAGTCAAATAAAACTTCAGGAAAATGGGCCTTTTCACGTTTGGGTATGTTCCAAATCTTGCTTCTTTCACAAAACAAAATCAACTGAACTCAACTATCTCTTAACTCCAAATTAATTGGGGTTGGCGATATGGATTTTCTTTCTCTATTCTGTAAGATTATCAACAAGATAAGAAGGAAATTCCAAAGTCAGATGGAGACATTCTGATGAATCAATTTTTTGAGAGCAATAAATCACCAACAGTGTGTTAAGATGTTCTTTCTTAAGGAGGAAAAAACAAATGGCAACAACTTCGGCATCACCCCTATGGTTTATGATCTAACTTCTAGCAGATTGGGCGAGTCCATTCTGTTTTTGTTACAAGAAAAATCAGGGAATCCAAAAGCAGTAGGTGCAACTCCTACTTCAATAGACTGAGAATAGCATGACTCTTTGAAGTGGAAATAGAAATAATATATGCCCTGTCTTTTGATCTGGTTTGAAGCTCTAAAGTTTAAAAGGTTATGTTTTGATCAAGTTCAAAAGTTTTTCCTGTCTCCTAAATAAACTAGAAATTAGCTATCTAGTAAGAGGATATAAATGTTCATTGCTGAGTATAAGCATGTCCACGACAAGCAAGCAAATCACATAATGCGGTAGTGACAGCAACCAATTTGAAGTTCAATCCCAAACAGGCAAAGACAAAAGAAGAACTATTGAGAGAAAGATGGTATGCAAATAGAATTCAAGATAATAAGATTTTCACCCTTCATGGAAAAATAAAGAAGATGAAAGTGAAGAAAACAGGAATGGAATTTGTAATGCCATTACTGTTGGAGACATATTATATATTACATAATCTTTTATTTCTGTGCCACTGGCCCAAAAATTTATGGTGTGCAAGTAAAGCAGTACAACAGTGTCCATGTGAAAGACATTAATGCAACTATTTTATTAATATCACAACAAAAGAAAAGAAGCAGCAAATTCCAAACGACAAAAGAACACTATGCAAAGGCCCTCTCATCCCACATATGATGAATATGATTGTAAGAATCTAACATCTGAAACATGGTAGTAAACGCATAGATACTTAAATTCACAAGGAAATGGTGGAAAAAAAATATTCTTACCTTGCTTATTTTTGGCACGACAGACCTCAGCATGTATAGTCTATCATTTAGCTTCTTCCTGCGCCTCCTTTCTGCCATCAAATTCTTAGCAGGAAGGCCCTTTTTCTTCCCTTTTTGATCACCACCGCCAGCACCACCAGTGACACTGCTATTTGCATTTGAGCTATTTCCTCCGATTTTACTCATCTCCTCCACCTTAGTGTTCTCAGTGAACTCATCAGAATCATAATTTAATCCTGACCCATCAATGCTTACATCCTCAAAAGTATCATCAATTACATTACTCAAATTTCCTTTTTTCTCATTCTCTTCACCCATCAGAGTCATTTCTCTCTTTCCTTTATCTATCTCAATTCCAGACAAACACCCCAAATTTCCACCATTATCGCCTAAAGTCTTCCTCAAAGCTGCTCTCTTTTGAAACAGAGTAGGCTGTGCACCCGTTGAAGGGAATGTTTCAAGAGGCCTTAGCAACTTAGACCTATTCAAGAACAATGCGTTTCCTGAGCTATCATCAAAACCCCTAAACCCTGTAAACCCGCAAGAATTTTCCGGCAATTGAAGCATACGAGTATTTGTAAAGGGTGGATCAGAACAGAAATTAGAACTGCTAATCTGATTATTTGAACTAAAATCAGTAAAGTTGCCTAAAATCCCACCTCCTCTATTCATCAAAGATGACACATTAGTTGTTGCTGTTGGTGCTGCTTCTGCTACCTGGTTCTCCAGAAACCCAATGTCACCCAAATCAAATCCATGCTCTAAAGGGTTGTTATTAGGAACTACATTAAGAAGTGAAGATAAAGTGGGTTTTGGGTGCATAAAGAAGTGAACTTGAGAAGGGTCAAGATTGTTGAAAACAGAAGAGTTTGGTGAACAAGAAGAAGAGGAATCAACAGAGTGAAGCAAAAGATTATCTGGGTCAGCAAGATTAGGTGAAAATGTAATATCTCTAATACTATCTTGATGATTTTGGATGGTAGTATTAGTAGTAACATACCAGTCATCTTCTACTTCAAGCATAGATTTAAAAGTAGAAATAGAACCCATCTCTTCTTTGCTCTCCATAACAACACAACAATTGTTAACGTTGTTGTGTATGTTGTGGTTGTTTGTGGTGGAGTCTTGCTCTTCTCTGTCTTCAATCCAGACATTGCCATTTAGTCCAGACAGCATTTCTGTTATGAGATTTTTTTTTTTTTTTCGTACTCTGGAAAGTGAAGGAAAATAAAGAAAAAAAAAAAGTAGTTCTAACAAAGAGAAAAAATGAAGACAAAAAAGACAAAAGAGGAGGTTGCTGAAGGGAAAGGGAAATGACTTTTTAGAGGCTTTTTATTGTAACTTGCAAGAGGCAGATATGGTAGTGAAACGTCCATTGTTTTTGCCTAAGGATGTGACACGCTTTCTCTTGAACGTTACACTAATCAGTAATCACTGCTACGCCTACTACTATTGCTACCACCACCACCACCACTACTGGGTTGGCTTTACGTTGGTTTCTTCTGGATAGACATTACATTACATTACATTAGGTCCACTTAACCTTAATTTCATGCACCTTTCTTCACTTTATCTTACACCTCCCGCCAACACAATTCTCGCCACCTCGGAGTCATGGTGTTTTATTTTATTATATATTTTAAATATATTATATTCAACCGTTAAATTTATAATATATATTTTAAATTTTTATATTAAATTATATAATATATATGTATTTATATATTATGATTTTGATTTTTAAATATAGTATATTTAAAATAAATAAATTTTTTGTGAGTTTTTCATAAATAGTTTTTATATTTTATATTTTTAAATTTTATGCTTTTAAAAGAATCATAAATAAAAATAAAAAAGGCAAAAGAAAAACGGTTTTACAGCCTATAATCATAATAGCAAACGCATCTTTCATCCATTGAGTACTATTTAAACATTTTAATATTATTTTCAAACAAATACTTCCAAGCCAGTTATTCAAAAAAAGAAACTCTACTATCAATTTAACCACCATTTCATCAAGTTTTTTTTTCTGCTTATTATTATTATTATTATATCACTAGTTTTAATTAATGGCTAAATATAATTTTTAGAGATGTAATATTGGGTCGCTATTGATAGAGAAAATTATCTTCATCCTGAATTTAATGCGAAATAAATTGTATTTTTAATCATGATATGGAGTAAAAATATATGTTAATTTGAAGATATCTTTCTAATGTTAAAAAACATATTCTCCAAATTTAAAGTGAAAAACTTCAAATTTTCATTTGTCTCACTGAATTAATTGATCAAAGATCTTATTTGAAGTTGTTTTTATACTGCATGGCCATGGCGCAACTCAAAACTCGTTCTACATTAAAGTTGTAGGACATGAAAAGAACCAATGTACCACCAAAAATCAGCAGCAGCCAATGCCCATATGTTAGGATTATGAAAATGATATGCATATCATATTTATTAAATCGTGGTCCCAATTATCATATGTCATACTCATACGATACAATATATATCTTCTTTGTTTTATGTGGCAACAAATAATTGAGCAAATCAAACTTTGTTTGTAGATGCATGCATGCCTTTAACCAAATTACCACCATATATTTATTTTTGATATAAACATAATGCTTTAGATTTTGCTCAAAGGTTAGGTCAAGAAACTCAACTCATTAATTACTCCATCCTTCATCTCTAACTATATCAAAATTTTGGGTTTTTTTTTAAAAAAAAACCTAAATCTTTTAACTCAACATATATAAAAATAAACTCAATATATTGATGTTGTGAAATTCATTACACAATATCATATTCCAACATCTATATCTCTTGAATTTAAAATTTTATTTAAACAAATCCAAGCTTTTCATCACTTTTTTTTTGAAAGATAAACCTTTCATCACTTATATATAAATTAACAAACATTGGTTAATAAAATCATAACATGTTTACCATTTAATTAACCACTTAATCTTAAATTGTACTACTGCCTGAAATGCATGTACTATGTATATATGTATACATATTATATGATCACTTATAGGTGTTATTTTATGAATGAAAGATTATATATATACTTGTTAAAAAGAACATTTTGTATGAAGGTTATGCAGAATATGCACTCAAATTTATTTATGTTAGATTAATAGTGAGGTTGCATGCACATTTAGACCGTGAAGCTAGGGAAGGGGTTGCAAAGATTTGGTGGAAGTGGAATAAAAAAGAAGTAATGTGGTGATAAGGAGGAGGTCCCAAGTATCTCGTGAATCCTTTTACTTCACCGCACCTAATACCCAATCACTTCCTCAACTTGTCTCTGGCCCCCAAATCTTCTTTATTTCTTTTTTCCTCCTTTTATAAAATTTTTTTGATGATTTTGTTGCTTAACGGTTCCTTCCTTCCCCATACCATTCCTACACTCATCTCGAGCCTACTACTACTACTACTACTATCATCATCTCAATCTTTTTCTTTTCAATTGATTATATAATATTATTACATGTACAAAGCAAACTTTATGATTTGAGAATTACTCAAGTTAATCTCGTAACATCCTATTATTTTCTTTAGCATTAAATAATATTTTTGTATTTTAAACTTATTTGATCGTTCAACAAAATTGAATTATGTGATTAAACATATTTTAAGAATAATTTCAATGTTAATAAGTATACCCATTTTGTTTGTCAAAAATATAAAACGGTAGGAATTATGTTAGAAGGGGGTGAAATGCTGCATCATTAGTTCACTCCCAGGTGTGGAAGGGTTAGAAGTAGCTAGGGGTGGGGATATAATTAGTAAAATAAAGTAAGCATAGATGTGCTAATGAGATTATAAAATGCAGATTATGGAGAAGAAGCAGTTTGGACTCACTGAATCTAAAGAATTATAGCAGCCAGCAGGCAAGTGGAGAAAAGGATCTACATTTATTAATGAAAGATTGAAGCAAATGTTAGTAGTACATATGAATTTTTCAGTTTGGCTGCTTTGGCTATAGGTATAGGGGAAAGGGTTGCTGCATTTAAATTTTGTCCTGCAAACCTCGTGAGTGTCCTTAGGACATTAGGGCATAAAATTAAAACTGCCCTTCATTTTGGGTTACGCATATATATATTGAATTTAATTTCTTTTATTTACTTTTTGTGCATTTTCAAATTTTTAGCAAGGCGGCTGGGATATATTGAATTTAATTCCTTCATCACTTGTGTTGTGACATGCTCTGCAAATTGGGTTAATGGATCAGTTCGGTTAGGATAAACGGTTTGCAGGCCGGATCAGTTCTGCTTCTGCTTAGGCCTAAACGGTATTTTATTGGGACGCTATTATCCACTTATCGATTCAATGCAAAGTAGAGCCCAAACAATAAAAAATCTTTAACCAACAACACAGCACTATCTCATTGCAATGGAAGGACTGGACCAAAAATAGAAACCTGAGCCTGGCCTTCCATAAAATTGGGCTCAGCCAAACTGTAACTTACTGGCCTCACCCACTGAGACTAGGCCCAACTCTCTAACCTGCAACTGCAACTGCAACTGTTCAATATCTGGCCCATAGTGTTATTTGAATGACCATGAATATGTCCACAATTATGATCAGGTGCAAAAACAAGAGGACTTATTGGAGCATCCAAAACATTAAAAAGGTTTGGTGACAATAAAAGAGAGGTGATGACAAGGTCAAAATTGGCCGCCAACACATTCCTTTTTTTTTTTTTATTAAAAAAAAAAAAAGATATTCACATCTCATTCATTGAAAATTGCTGAGAATATGAGGCCCTACTTGTTACAAGTAGCTATGTTCATAATCCACATCCCAATACCATCATCTTACACTCCTACGGTTTTTTCTTAAATATTTGCATTTAATTAATTATTAATAATTTCATCGGTTCAAATAAAAAAAATTGGCGATCTTCAGATAATTATTAATTGAAATTACTTATATGAATTTTATTTTTCTATTTCAAACAATTACAATTATGAACTACATATAAGTTGTGGACCTAATAATGACTGATCTATTAAAAAAAAATTATTTCTAAAAAAAATATTTTTACAAATTTAATTTTTTTTTTGCAAATTAAGAAAAACAAAATTGTGTGTGTGATTTTTGGCAAATTTAAAGTGGTATCTTTCTAGACTCGAAGCACAAGAAAAGGTCAATAATATCAAGAGATTAATATTCGTATACGACTAATCTACAGCGACGTTAAAAGGGCAAATTAGGTACATGAAAAAAAAATAAAAAATCAAAGCACACGACGGGGCTTGACCTGCAGATAAGACCGGGAAGGCGGTGCCACTTCAGCACTAGCTTATAAACACGTGTACAGTTAGTCGAATCAGACGGTGTATATCCGTCATCGTCACCGCTGATTAAAAAAAAAAAAAAACACGGAATGAGGGTTCAGCTTTGTTAGGTGAGGACAGAAGGTACATGAAGGTTGATGGACAGCATCTATATAATATGTACAGTGTAATAAAAATATTGGCTAAAATAAAATAAAATAAAATAAAGGCGTCTATCTATATATCTATCTTCCTTCTCGGCCGACCATAAGAGAGAGAGAGTGTGAGAGACCATTTTCTCTTTTAAAAGAAATTAAAAAAAAATTAGAGGAAAAAAAAAAGGAAAGACCCTTCTTTTAGGTCTCTCCTTTCTCTTTGATTATAATTACTAGTAATAATAATTTCAATTATTTGAAATTAATTATTTTTTTAGGTAAGTTTTATTGTTGGTGTGTTAATTTTTAAGTTAGGGTTTTTGAATTAGTGTATGCTTTGTACCAGCACTTCAATTTAGGGTTGATTGGATGTTTTTATCTGTTTAAGTGTTAGTGTTTGTTAATTGGCGGATTTGCTGTTTGCTTAAGTGTTAGGGTTTTTGTTTTATGATTTTTTTGAAATAAAATACTGTGGAGTCTGTTTGTGGTTTCATTTAGGCCTCCTCTGTTTGAGGTATGTTGGATAATGGTTAATTTATTTCTTTGTAATTTGACCACAAGTATGGGTGTGCTTTTGCTTCTGCTTGCAACTTTGATGGTTGGATTGATTGTTATATATTTTATTAAAAAAATATTTGCAATCGAATACAAGTTTAGGAATTTGTTGTTTGTGTTATCTTAATTGAGGTTTTGTTGTATGCCTTCTGGACTTGCTGTTAGCTGTGGTTAGCTACAAAGAATCAGTCTTTCTTCATAATGTTGTTGTTGGGTAGTTTGTATTTTTTCTTTTTAGAGTTACAGTATTCTCTTTTGCTATAATTTTAACTGCTTGATTGTTTGTTCATAGATTTGATCCTCAACTTAGTTACCCAATTGCTATGGTTTTTTCTTTATCTTATTATTTTGTCCTTTTTTTTTTTTTTTTTTCTCTCTTTAGTTTTCACATAGTATTTTTACTGAGATGCATAACCGTGAAATGCAGGCTGTTTCTTAAATGGCGAGGCTTCTAGTTCATTCAATAAATGTTCCTGCTTTAGCTCCTCGTCTAAAGCATGGTCCCTCTCAAGAATCTGGAACATCAAGAAGGACTGCTACAAAAATGATGTGTAGTTCACGATCTCCAGTATTGACATTGAGAGGATACTCAGGTCTGCGAAGTTCAAACTGTTTAGACACGTTACTAAGATCTGGACTAGACTTCCATTCCAGGGTTGCAATCACAATGTCACGCAGGCAGCAGAAAGCTAAACGTTTTGTACCTAGGGCTATGTTTGAGCGCTTCACAGAAAAAGCAATCAAAGTAATTATGCTTGCCCAGGAGGAAGCAAGGCGGCTTGGTCATAACTTTGTTGGCACAGAGCAAATCCTGTTGGGACTTATTGGTGAAGGAACTGGCATTGCTGCAAAGGTGCTCAAATCTATGGGAATCAATCTTAAGGATGCACGTGTAGAAGTAGAGAAGATCATAGGGAGAGGCAGTGGATTTGTTGCTGTGGAGATTCCATTTACTCCTCGTGCAAAGCGTGTCTTGGAACTCTCACTGGAGGAAGCCCGCCAACTTGGTAGGATTTGTTCTTTCATCCTCTCTTTGGCATGGCCTTTAAAACTAGTGCCTAAGAATTTTGTTCCAGTTTATCCTTTGTGCTGCAGAGTAGGCTTTTAGCCTTTTAATCATATAAATCTTTGCCTTCTGACTTCCAAAATTTTAGAGGTTCTTGATCTAACTGGAAAATCCAACTTTTATGAACCTTTCAGGTCACAACTATATTGGATCTGAGCACTTGCTTCTTGGGTTGCTCCGTGAAGGTGAAGGTGTAGCAGCCCGTGTTCTTGAGAATTTAGGTGCTGACCCTAGCAACATCCGCACACAGGTGAAAATAGATATTTTCTTATTGGGTTAATCCACATGCATGTGTAGAATTCCTTGATTGTTTATGCAATACTTAACTAAGCCTTAATCCCAAGTTAATTGGGGTTGGCTATTTGGATTCTTTTTCTCTACATGGAAGGATTTTGGGCTATATCTTTGGGAAGATGCAATGCCATGATTGTTTATGCAATATTTCAACTAAATTTAAATTTTCTTTTGTTGTTGAAATTAGGTCATTCGCATGGTGGGTGAAAGCACAGAAAATATCCCTGCCCCTGTTGGACCAGGAGGTGGCAGCAATAAGATGCCCACGCTTGAAGAGTATGGAACTAATCTGACTAAGCTAGCAGAGGAGGTAAGTAAATGCATTTTTCTTTGTCTTTGAAATCCACCCCCCCCCAAAAAAAAATAACAGCATACTGTGAATTCTTTATCTGTTATGGAAGGGGTCTCTCAGTGAATTTTTATCTCTATCCAGGGTAAATTGGACCCTGTTGTTGGAAGACAGCCACAGATAGAACGTGTCATCCAAATATTGGGTCGCCGAACTAAAAATAATCCCTGCCTTATCGGAGAGCCAGGGGTGGGGAAAACAGCAATTGCAGAAGGTCTTGCTCAACGCATTGCAAGTGGTGATGTTCCAGAAACAATTGAGCGAAAGAAGGTGGGTATTGGTTCAATCTGTTCACATGTTCCATTGGCAGATAATGCTTGTGCTCCTTTCATTTTTTTTGTCACTATTAGTTAGTCACTCATTGAATTGTTTGTTCGGTCATCTGTACATTGTGTCAGAAACATGCTTCATTTGGGTATCTTGATTGTGTTGGACAGGAGAAAATAAGTAAACCTTGACATGACTTTCCTCTCTCTCTCTCTCTCTCTCTCTCTCCCCCTCTTTCTCAGAGACATGCACACACAGACATGCAGTAATTATGATGATTTGTGAGGAACTGGAGTTAATATGCCATTTTTGTGAAAAACATGTTAAAATAAATATTATTTATTTACCTGTGCTTTGTGATGCAGGTTATTACCCTAGATATGGGTCTTCTAGTTGCTGGAACTAAGTATCGGGGAGAGTTTGAGGAGAGATTGAAGAAGCTAATGGAAGAAATCAGACAAAGTGATGAAATAATTCTTTTTATTGATGAGGTGCACACCTTAATTGGAGCTGGAGCAGCAGAAGGTGCAATTGATGCTGCTAATATCTTGAAACCAGCTCTTGCGAGAGGTGAACTGCAGGTACGCTGTTTTGGAAGGAACCAAAAGAATCTGAGTTTGATCTGACTTGAAGTCTGTATGCTAGTTTAATTTAATTTTTATGTTCTTGTATTTTGAATGTTCCAGTTCATTGTTTCTTTGATGAATGATTTAAGTCAAATCCAGTCGCCATTGTGTAGTACAATTTTTTTAGAATTCTGTTTTACTTCCCTGCATCGTTTGATTGATTTGCAACTACAATGAAATAAGTATGACAAAATGCTTCTTCTCAAAGTCTGTGTTTAAGCTGGTTTATTGCTATTTACAGTTTAATTTTCTTGTCCAAACATTTTATATTATTTTGACTTCTACAGTGTATTGGAGCTACCACACTGGATGAATATAGAAAGCACGTTGAAAAGGACCCTGCTCTAGAAAGACGATTCCAGCCAGTCAAAGTACCTGAGCCTTCTGTGGATGAGACGATTCAGATTCTAAAAGGGCTGCGTGAGCGATATGAAATCCACCACAAGCTCCGTTACACAGATGAAGCACTAGTAGCTGCTGCACAATTGTCATATCAGTACATCAGGTTTGTGATCCACGTTACCGCTTTCTTTCTCGTCGTTTGTTTACAACGGCCTATCAGCAATCAAATTATTATCTTCTCCGAACCTTGAAACTCATCTTCACTTGATTTTGAACCCTAGGACTCAGCATTTAGTTCTGCATAACTAGGAAAATTTCTTGGCGTGTTCTATGTCAAGTTGTCCTGATGTACTCAGTGGTCGGTGCTCTTACTTTTTATGGTTCTGATAATCACTTTCTTTTCAAGCAAACCTATACTGCTTGTGGAGATGGATTTTTACAAGTTCTGATTGAACTGCATATGCCTAGTTGGTAGCCCTCTTTCTGTTGAACTTACAGGCTGTAGTTAAGGGCGTTTTAATAGAATCTCGAGTCCAATTGAAAAGGCTTGGTTTCTGTTCATACTATGTTTGAATAACTATAAGGATTGCACATCATGTTGGAACAATTAAATATTAATTGTTGATGCATTCTACAAAATTTAGTGTATTCATCTCTTTGATTACTGTTGTCACTGGAAAGGAGGAGAAAAGAGTGAAGAATTTAGGTTTGAGATGCCTTTAATTAGTTGTATTGCAAACTAGCAATTATTTTTGCATCTTGGAAGTGCTTTTCTTGAATTTTATTTCTGCCTGCATATGTTAAATGATTCCTTTAAAATCTTTTTGTTTAATATGTTTCTCTAACATCGTAGAAACAGAATCCAGCAAATGTTTTCTTCCTCTTACCTTTGGGTTAATTGTTCTTTTCCTTCCCCTTCAGTGACCGTTTTCTGCCTGATAAGGCAATTGACTTGATCGATGAAGCTGGCTCTCGGGTTCGCCTTCGTCATGCACAGGTATGGACTTGTACTCTAGTAATCCTGCTATCACCTGTTCACCTTCATGCAAGTTTCTTTATGGTCAAAAACTGTTTTTCAGGTTCCTGAAGAGGCTAGGGAGCTTGAGAAAGAGGTCAGGCAAATAACAAAAGAAAAAGATGAAGCTGTACGCAGCCAAGACTTTGAAAAGGTACAGTGTTTCTTGCTGCTTGTTCTTTGACTTCTCTATGACTCTACCTTTATTTCAAGAAGAGGACATGGGTAACCACTAACCATTTAATATTCTCTTTAGTAATAGGATTTTACATGTTTGATATGTGAATTGCTAAAGCATGAGAGATTTATTTGAAGTAGGCATTATCTCCCTTGAAAAAAAAAAAAGCCTTTATATTCAACTAAAGATGGATGAATTCTGAACAGGCTGGGGAATTACGGGATCGTGAAATGGACCTAAGGGCACAAATTGCAGCTATTGTAGAAAAAGGCAAGGAGATGAGCAAGGCTGAGACTGAGGCAGGAGATGTAGGACCTATTGTCAATGAAGCAGACATTCAGCACATTGTCTCTTCTTGGACTGGCATTCCTGTCGAGAAAGTATCAACTGATGAATCTGATCGCCTCCTGAAGATGGAAGAGACCTTGCACAAGAGAGTCATTGGTCAGGATGAAGCTGTCAAAGCCATCAGCCGTGCTATTCGACGGGCACGTGTTGGGCTCAAGAACCCCAACCGTCCTATTTCTAGTTTCATATTTTCTGGTCCAACTGGTGTAGGGAAGTCAGAACTGGCAAAAGCACTAGCTGCCTACTACTTTGGCTCTGAAGAAGCAATGATCCGACTTGACATGAGTGAGTTCATGGAAAGACACACAGTGTCCAAGTTAATTGGTTCACCTCCAGGATATGTTGGTTACACTGAGGGTGGTCAGTTAACAGAAGCTGTTAGACGTCGCCCTTACACTGTTGTACTATTTGATGAGATTGAGAAGGCCCATCCTGATGTCTTCAACATGATGCTTCAGATTCTGGAAGATGGAAGGTTGACAGACAGCAAGGGCAGAACTGTAGATTTCAAGAACACCCTTCTGATAATGACTTCAAATGTTGGAAGCAGTGTCATTGAGAAGGGTGGACGACGGATAGGATTTGACCTTGATTATGATGAGAAGGATAGCAGTTACAATAGAATTAAGAGCTTGGTGACAGAAGAATTGAAGCAGTATTTCAGGCCGGAATTCTTAAATAGGTTGGATGAGATGATTGTTTTCCGGCAGCTCACTAAGCTAGAGGTGAAGGAGATTGCTGATATAATGTTGAAGGAGGTGTTTGACAGGCTGAAGGCCAAAGATATAGAGCTTCAAGTAACAGAGAGATTTAGAGAGAGGGTGGTTGAAGAAGGATACAATCCAAGCTATGGGGCAAGACCATTGAGAAGAGCCATAATGAGACTACTAGAGGACAGCATGGCTGAGAAGATGCTTGCAGGAGAGATCAAAGAGGGTGATTCAGTTATCGTTGATGTTGATTCTGATGGTAATGTCATTGTGCTCAATGGTAGCAGTGGATCTCCCGAGGCATTGCCAGATGTGTTGTCTATTGTGTAATCTAAGGCTCCCTATTCAGCAATCTACACCCCGTGTTGCTTGTGCTTGTACTGCAGCATTTCAACTTAATTTGTCATTGTATTTGTAGTCTGATTCCTTGCAATGACTACTTGGTGGTGGACTTGGGGCCAATGATCTGTTGCTGGGTTTAAAGGTTGTACTTTCTATAATTACCCTGAATAGGATGAATAGTTAGGTGGCAGATAGTGGAATGTGGGTTTTAGCTCCTCATAATAAACAGATATAGTCATGGAGAAGTTATAACTCAGTTTTCTTTCTTTTTGGTTCTATCATGGAATGGGAAAATTGTGATTTCAAAATTCAACTTGCAATACAATCAGGCTTTAAGATTTCTGTTCCAAAATTCAAAATCACTTGCCAAATCTCGGGTAAATTTGCATGGAAGTGAATTTATAAATAAGGATTTACATCCTATATTACAGTGATTACAGTGGTCGTTCGTTACAATGTGCACCGTACGGGTTCATTTCATGTATTCATTCCATGTGTGTTGCTTTCTCTTTACATGTAACTTCAATGCACAATAGCAGCAGCTTAGCATGCCTGGTCAAATTGGACTAGGATTTTGATGCCCTTGCAAAAATTTTCATGCCAATGATGAGCATGTCTGATGCAGTTGACCCTGCCAATCTTGATGATCGATGTGGACTTGAAGCAGAACCTAAAATGCTTTATGATTTTGTTGCACCAAATGAACTAGGAATTGCTATACCTAGTCATCCATAACTAACGGATACTGTGCACGGGGGGTGACACTCCCACTTCTTGTCATTTTCAGAGCATCTAAAGCTTTTTGTATCTCCATAGTCATCGCACTATCCACACTCCCTGATGATAGCTTCTTGTGTGATTTCTGCAAGTGAAGCTTGAGCGAGCTGCTACTTAGACCAGCATTCTTTCCACATATGGGACAAACTTTCATCATTGGCTTCCTTTGTTGCCACTCCATTGAAACCTTTCCGTGCAATTTCCGGTCAAGATCCAACAGAGTTTTTGCAAAGCCATCATTGGGCTGAGCTCGGCGGTGAACTCGTCTTAGGGCATTCCATGCTTCTAATAAAGTGAAGTCCCTGCATCAAGGAGAAAAAGCGTAATGTATAGAATGTATATTGTGGCACCATGAGAGGAGGTTCCAGATCAGCATGCAAGCTAATTTAGATTCTTCCACATTAAGCACTTCTTTCATACTTGGTAAATCAATCTTACTTTCTGAGCATCAAGTAAGCAAGAACCAACGTGGCACTTCTACTTTTCCCTTCAAAGCAATGAACAAGTACCCTCCCCCCTATTGATTCCACATGATCAATAAAATCACAAGCTTCTTCAAAGATACTGCTGATATTCGAATCTTCACTGTCACATATCTGTTCAAATAAAACAAATATTAGCCGTAACATTCTAAACATGCTAGAATGTATGTTTGCAGAATAATCATGGACACCCTCTCCAAAATGGATAATCACAGTATGATTGTTTTTTTCCCTGAAATAAAAAGGGGAATAAGATTTGAACAGGGTAACAAAGAAAAACATTCGGGTTTTCCTGAAAGTACTTCCTCCAGTGATTCCTTTCCTTCATCATTGCTCATGACAAAAAGGAAGAGTTGTAATGCGTAGTTAATTAAATGGCAGAAGCATGCCCACTAAAGGATGGGCCTAGTGCAAACAGAGAGAATCAAAATCACTTACGGAATAATTTCGATACTCAAATAGATCAGGGTACTGAGAATCCGACTGTCCAATTTCGTTGGCACATAAACATAATATATGAGTGATTCCTAGATGCTGTAAAGTATGAATGGATCTAGCAGCTAGGGCCCCGCCGATGAACAAACTGCTTGTGATTGATGATGGCTTCTCTGTATTTGCAGCATCGGAGATCAATAATATTCTCTCAAGAATGTGTTCTACTCTGACCTGTAAGATAATTGAAAATGAAAGGAATTTAAACCCAGGAAGAAAGGAAGAAGAAAACAAAGGACAGAAAACATGCATCATTTAACAAAAACGGTCAATTATACCGAACACAGTTTAGAATAAAATGTTGCATCTTCATGGACATTTACCCATTTGTTTGGACATATTACCTTCAACTCGTAAGCATCAACAACACAAGTATTATTGCTGCCTTCAAAAAATCCTGTATTGAAATTGTTCTCTTGACAGAGTTTTATAGCATCATTTTTCAGCATTTCATTCCATTGTTCCAGCTCTTTATTTGATTCTGTATCAACCTGAGCAGAAGGACAGCAGTTCAAACAATAAGACATGGGCTGGTAATACAATATTTTAACACATTCGCATTTCCTTTTCTCTTCTTTTCATAGATGTGTTAATTTTCTTGCTAACTAAAAGAACGTTATCGAATAATGATGTTTTTTCTTTCTTATTTCTTCTTATTTTCTTTAATTTTCTTGATTCAGATTGATTTTTGGTGGAGTATCTACAAGAAAGTAACTGAATGAATGTGCAACTATTACCAGTTCAAAAAATAGCAAGTATTTGATCCCAGGCACAGACCTGATCATCTATTCTGTCAAGTTTGAAAGATTATGGAATTTAAAAAATGCTAAACAACAGAATTAATGCACACAAGAGTTCAACCAGGAAAATGTCACTTCTATACTCGGAGATGTATTTCTAGCAAAAAGTATGATAAAATTCAATGAACTCATTAATATTCCAACCTTGGCACATTTATGGATGTCACGAAGCTTTGATGTCAAACGGAGGCTTTGAAGGGGCTCTCCACTCCCTTTGAAGAACTTCCCTGGCCAGCTTTCCCTGGACATGGGAGAGCGACAATCTGAGGTTTCTTTGTTTGCTGAAGATGGTGGCCTATGTGCTGTTCTCTGCAATTCTGGATCACTAAAATCAGGATGATTATCATTAAGGAATCGATCCTTACTTGGAGTTGGTGAAGAAGGACAATTTGCAATGCCATGCGAAGGTGATTCAGGAACTACAGTATCTTCTTTGTCAGAGTCCCCAGAAGTTTTATTCGTAATGTTAAAAAAAGCTCGTAACAAGTTATCTAATTTTTGGTGAAGTGTAAGAAGGAAGATATGAAAACTTTGAAGATCTCTAAGAGCAGCACGGAATCCACTACGGAATTCCTGAACACCTGAATTAATTTCTGTTGTCCGTATATCAGCTGTGTGGGTGCCTTCTAAACAAGGAGATCCTAATTTTCCTCCTGTTATGTCGTATAACAAATTAGAGGAGAAATCAGAACAGTTGAGAAGTAACTCAACCAATTTAGGATAATTTGCCTGGTCATTTGTACGTTTTCCAGCAGGGGGCCGCCGAGGAACACCAGAATCAATAGCCACAATGTGAAACTTGGGGAGTTCAGATAACATTGACTCATCTGATATTTGACTTCTTAGGCTCTTAACACTAGATGTTGGAGATTGTGTGGCATCAGAAAGATCAGAGCCCTGTGATGCCAGTTCTGGTTCATGGGAGCTCAGTCTACTATCCATTGAACTTGCCCTTCTTTCTTTCTGGAGAGCTCTAATCACCCTTGGTCTGTAACGGTTAATTGCTGAATCAAAAGCATCCTCCAATTTATTCATATTTGTGGAGATCACTTTTTCAGCCAACAACAAATTGGCTGCATTTCCACGCCATCTGAGCTGCCGGCAAGGCAATCTATCTTCATTTCTTATGACAAGGTCCAAAATCAACACCCTACCAAGTGCCGCTGCAGTTTCACGAGACTCGAATGTGGTTAAGCTCTCCAATAAAGGAGATCCATGAATATAACTGCAATATTAGAAGGTTTTGGCTATTAGAGTGAAGAACTTGACCAGATAAATTGATAAATTAAGTCTAGGGAATCAATTACTTTTCAGTTTCTGGGATTCTACGCATTATGTTCCTCAGGCTCAATACAATGGCCCTAACAATCTAACAAGCCTCATTTAATTCAATTATTCAAGGCTATACTTCACCTCATCAGAAGAAGGCATCGACTGAGTTCAAGAGCTTCGAGAAGTTCTGAACATGTAACCTCACCAACTTCATCTCCTTCTGAAGCAGCTGAAAGTCTCGCTTTTTCCGCAGCCTCCTTAATCTGGAGCCACTCTGTGCTGCAATTATGAATGACTCTAGCCTGTAGTGCACCAGAAAAATTATTCGTTATCATTACAAGAATGGAAGAATGTGGCCGGCTTTCCAAGAGGTCTGGTTGATGGTCATGAATCACAAAACTAACAGGGCATAACTATATAACCTGCGGAGTTTGAACTCCCAGCCACTTTGCAAATTCATATCCAAGGCGTTCAGATTGTGTGGCCATTCTCGACGATGAAAATTTTATGACAGCTGCTGCTTCCTTTGGAAAAGCATCATCACATCCCCGCTGGTTGAATAAGGCAAAGAACACAACTCCTCCAGAATTTACGGTTACCTACATGCACATTAGAGAAGAAGAAGTGAGGTAGCAAAAGGGAAGATAAACAGTGATGTAATGTTATCTTCTCTCAGGTCCTATCATATATTACAGGAGAAATACAGTGATGTAATTGTGTAGCATAGAATACAAGCTGTTGTAGTTTGTTTGGTTATGTATCATAAAATACAAGCCTAGCTGAAGTTATCCAAACTCAGCTCAAATAAGCCTAACACCTAAACAAATTCTATTTGGATGCCAGATTAGCTCTAATGCATGTAATGTAGATATTCTTTGGTGTTCTATAGACATGATCTTAAGAGATAGGAACAGACAATTATATAAGAAGAATATTGTACTTGGTTGGTTGGCGTTTCCAAGTAAATATGGGGGCAAACGTGCTCATTAAATGCTATAGCCAAATATGATCACACACCTCAAGAGCTTTATTCATTTCGTCCTCAGATTGTTCGGTGCTACTGCTATGTGCAGTGTGATGGAGTGAAGATAGCATGTCCCAGGAAAATGAGCTTGACTCAATGTCCAGCATAGCCGCTTTACCAAGCCTTTCCCATAGACTGATCTCTGGAGGTTGTTCAGGAGGGGGATCACTTTTTGAATGAACAACCAATTCTCCTGAACTGAAAATAATAATAATAATAATGTCCTTGTGGCTTTCTATGCACACAAACCCAAAATATCATAAAATTTTGTGCTTTCAACTCCTGAATTATAGCACTATCCGGAGGTTCCTGAAACACCTTTTTGTCCAACTTAAAGTCACAGGCAGACAATTCATGAGTTTGGTTATCTATTTATATTCTTTATAAGAATCTGTATAGCCAACAAAATTATAAACTTGTTCTAGCTACACTTAAATACAGGCACAACATTAAATTATCATTCCTTAAATGTTCAAAATCTAATTTCAGCAGCCAGAGCCAAATCATTAAATTAACTTGAACTCTCAACATTCCTCAATCCTGAATAGGCAAGCACATCCAATTCAAGAATTAGTTCAACACATACCACACTAGTTTCCATCGAAATGCAGCCAATAACACTCCATTTAATTAATTCTCACCAAGTTGCATGGACATAATTAGTCATATCATAGAACTTTTTATGGCAATGAGACATCATATGATCAAAAGAGAGGAAGAGAAAGAAGAAGGACCCAGAGGGCATAGTGTCAAGCCCGTGAGGGCGGTGAGGGAAGCCAGAGGAGTGATACTGGGCGCTTCTTTTACGAACCGATTCCAGCCATTGAGAAAACCGATGCGCCGGACCTGCCGTTATATCTCCCAACATATACAATACCTGCATTTTCATTTAATTTCCAAATTAAAAAAAAAACAAAGATAGATTCTTTTTATTCCCTTCCTGAAACTAGAACGTAACAGACGAAAAAAAAAATTTACCCGGGAAGTGACAGAGAGAGGTAAAGGAGCGTCAGGCTCTTCTGATCCCGAGTCCAGTTCCCTCTCTTCTTCTTTATCCTGCAATTTCACCATATACATACACAATAATTTTCTTTAAAGATCTTAAAAATGCAGATGTCAATCACTCAAATCCCATAAATCCCAGATCCTAATGCTTCATCATCTACATCTAGACATTAACATCATATAAAAAAGGAGGAACTTTATCATGTATAATGCTTGTATTTGTAGGTGTACTGATGAGAAAATGAAAAAATAAAGAATCTTTTTATTGTGGGTACCTGGGGATGTAGGGTGGTGTCAGTGATGATTGCTGCGGAGGAGCTTTCCTTTTGCTCTTTTGCCATTTTTTTTTTTTTTCCTTTTGGGTAGTCTTCAGTATTATTAAAATTTATTTGTCTTGTCGAAATTAGGAGACTACTTGTACCACTGATCGATTATACATATCAGTATTATTATAGGAAGGAGGCTTGCTTTTTATTTTGGTGGCAGTTTTGGCTTAAGAGAATAAGAGACAAGGTGAAGGAGAGATAGAGAGGGATAAAGTTCCCGCCTTTTGAGGTGGGGTTGACTGTTTATTGGAGAAGGAGAGAAGCCAGCACAGAAATGCTACTGTAGAAATAGAAGAAGAAAGGCCCTTCTCCTAATTAATTAATATAAAACACCATGAAATGAAGAAGATGAAGTACTTCTGGTTTTGTTCTGCAATCATTAGGATCACACACTATAGTTCCTACTTCGGTAGCTTGCTCATCAATGGCCAGTCGATGGGTCATGGGACCATGTTCCTTCTTTTTTTAATCTTCGGCTTTTTGGATGGGGTGGCCATGGTCGGTTGGTTCGACAATTCAATAAAAAAATTATACATAATTACATTCACTGTTTTTAGTGGGTGATTTTTATTTTGCAAAAAATATGAATAAATATGGATGGTTATTTTTTTAAACTTATTTCTTAAACATGTGATGCAATATAATTGATTTGTTATTTTATGTCTTAGTTATAATTTTTCTTATTTGCAAATGTCACGTCAAATATAATATGCCACGTGCCTTAGGTATGGTTAATGGTGGTGTCTATATGGCACATGACACGTCATCTTTTGCCAGGTGTTGCAATACGGTACATCACTTTATTGAAGCCATGTTCTCGGCTTTCGGCCCTTTTCCAAGGATATC
>CATIWO010235324.1:0-21377 GCA_949673435.1 Macaranga tanarius | reverse complement strand
AAAACTGCCCTGTGGTAACTGCTCCTTTGTAGGCTGTGTATATATAATAGGCATGTGATGCCTTGGGATAATCTGTATGAGGAGTCCCGTGTATTCCTTGTTATTGAGAGATTAAATAACAGGTTGGGAGTGATTCCTGTAAATTTTATGTTGCCTAGAATTATTACTATTGTGTTGTACATTTTATCAAACACCTTGTGTGTGCGTGTTGGCTGAATCAAGTAGGCAGACTTGATTGCCTTGCAGGCTGACTTCTCCCTTGGAGAAACGACCTTGTAACATCTAGTACTAGGCAAAGAGCCTTGGCCAGTGCCCAGTGGCATGGAGAGGCAGTGCTCCTCGCCTTAAATCAAGTATTCAGCCACCGTGTATTTGATTCAAATAAATTTCGCTAAATTTTATGAAATTTATTTACAACTTTAAATGAGTGTGTTTGATTTAAACGAAATTTTATAAAATTAATTATTTCCAATTTTATAGAATTGTTTAACATTAAATCAATTTTTATTGATAAAATGTGTTTGATTCAATTAAATTTAAAATTTACTTGCAAATGAATGCTATTTAACATTTATTTGGAAATAAAATAATTTTTAATAAAATTAAATTAAATAAGGGATAAATTATTGCAAACTAAATTTATTTATATTAAAATAAATATAATGTGAGTTTAACTAATTAATCAGAATTTAGTAGTTCACAAAACTTCATTATTTTTTGTAGTTCTATTTAAGATGATCTAAATTAATTTATATTTGTTACAAGAGAAGGAATTGGGAATATTTTCACTGTATTATTCTTCATCTAGGAATAGATATTTATACACATATTACATACTCTCTATAAGGAAATATATACAACTTAGGAAACTATACAAATCCCTACATCTATTCACCTTCCTAATTAGTTTGATACTAAAGGAATAATCTATGAATAATTCTTGTAACAAGAACCAATCTACAATATTTAAGGTTTCCTCACTGTAACTATTCAAGAGTCGCCTCTGTCTAATTTTTCACCCAGTGGCCCTTACAATGTTCTGCTTGTTGTGCAATAAAGCATTAAATATAGAGAAACAATTTAGTTTCACTGCCATGAGCTACCTTGGAATGAACGCAAACAAGTACAACCAAATGCATTGTTGTCAGTTCATATATATAGAAACAACTAATTAGGTTACTACCAATGAAACCCCTACTTTTCAAACCAATAGTTGTCTCTGACATGGAATACAAAATCTAAATACAGCACAACTGTAAATGCCTCCTCAATGAACATCAAAATGCATTTGTACAAATTCTGTCATCTTCACACAGCCACAGACATACAACAATTCACAAACAGATAGGTAAGAAATTGTAATCCATGAAACATAAGCCACTTCAAAGGATACACAAGAACTACAAACCTTAAGTTTCACTGATCCAAGAAATCCTGCTTTAACCTTCACAGGCAACTGTAATGCATTGAGTGCCTCTGGCTTCAATTGCATGTTTGTTAGCTCCACATCACCTGTTTTAAAATTTTACAATAGGTAAAAAACCACAATACATCAAGTGTTGAGTAATAACACACTTGCAAACTCAACTGAATGTCAATACGACAAATTCATGTAAAGTCATGCCTCAATTACTCCACTTAAAAATCATGATTTTTTCTGGCCATTCGTCATCCTGAGCAACAGAAATTATGCAAGTATCCAATGCATGATTAACAGAAATGCAGTAAAAACTAAAATTTAACTTGATCAATGAAATTTGAAGACGAAACATCTAGGAGCTGTTAAGTTCTGGGAAAACTGGATATATTTTCTAGAAAATTACTCCAAGAGAATATAGAAATGGAACCTAGCATTCAGTTGAGATATTTGTCCAATTATAGAACTAAAACCGTTTTCCTCAATTTTCCAAATTTATAATTAGGACTAGAAAACACATATAAGATGTTTTCTTAATTCACCTTAATATGAAAAAGCGTGTTTTCTGCTTTTGAAAACACATCATTTCTTATTACAGCCTTATTCATTGGCATCTTTGAAACCTACCATACCCATTTTTAATTTATTTACTTAAGTTGTTTCATCTATTAAATAAAAGTTCCTTTTAACTACTGTAGACCCATGAGAAAAATTCTCTCCTATGCATTGAGCACGCCAATAGTCCCATTTTTTATTTTTAATCTATATCTTGTTATGTGCTTACTTTTGTGAATTGAGTATAATTTTATCTCATTCTTCAAGCACACATAACCTAATTAACATTGAAAAGGTTATTATGTTTTTTATCTTATTCTCATGTTAGCTTAACTTAATATGATTTCTTATATAATTAGCTCTTAAGTAGTAAATAAAATACAAGTCGATTATTATTAATAACAATATCAAATTAAGCTATTAGTTAATTTTTATGTTTGATTTTAATTTTTTATTTCATTAATTTTAATGTCCTTTTTATTTTATTTTAAAATTCTATCAAAAACTATTATTTCCAGTATAAAGACATAATGTAAGAAAAGAATATTTTGTCTATCAGATAAAAAATAAAATAATTTTTCTGTTTGATTTTAATTTTTTATTTCATAAATTTTAATGTCCTCTTTATTTTATTTTAAAAATTCCATCAAAAACTAGTATTTCCAATATAAAGACATAATGTAAGAAAAGAATATTCTGTCTATCAGATTAAAAATAAAATATATTTCATCAATAAATTTTATGAATTGAATAATAATTGAAAACTATCAAAAAAAATTGAATAACCAAATATGTTTTCTGGTATCAAAATTCTATTTGGAGAATAAAAATTTAGAAAACTAATAAATAGAAAAGAAATGGACAAAAGGGAAAAAAGAAAATGTTTTCCAACAGCCCCCTAGATTCTCTAGGTAAGCAATGGAAAGCAAGGGCATCAATTTTAACCATACCTCTGTTCCCCAAGCTTATCATTTAAACACAAGTTCAAATTTCATTTACTTGCACTAGTTCACATTGGTAATGACTGACATCTACCCTGGATTCTAAAGCTTATATTGCCAAAGAATGCAAGCCCTAGCATGATACAAGAATCAACACAAAGGAAAAAAACTTGGAAACTAGTAAAACCACCAAGGCATGAAGGACAAAGAGCTATCGAAGGAAAATTACTTCTCTCCAAAAAGTGTGTACAGTTAACCCTCTTATATTTAATATTCAATAAATTTATACTTTTATGAATGAATAAAATTCTCAGGAACCAACTTCATTCCACGTAAAATAATTAACACTTCTATTACTTAATATGAAAAATACTAAATATTTATTTATAATATCTTGACTATTTTCAAAATTTTTTAAAAATATATTTGGTAGATATAGAATTGTTTGTTTTACAAAATGAGGCTGAAATTGAAAAAGGATATAATAGCAATGAAAAGCTTAAGCCAAATATGATAATAAAAGAATTCGTAGTGGTAATGTGAACTCAATTTATAAGTTGGAAGGCAATATGTTATCAAATTATCATTATTTTATTCATTTAAAAAAAATTAAGAAAAACGATGAGATAAAATAAACTTAATTTTTATTCATGTAGAAAGATATTAGAAGCTTTTTTAAAGTATGTGTTTTTTTTTTTTTTGGTAGTTCTTGTGGGATTAAAAATTAAGTACTTAGTTTTCATTTCTTTCATAGTCTAGTTTATTAACTTTAAACCTATATATAAAGTTCACATTAAAAGTATAATAGATTAATAGTTATTTTACAATTTTTTGACTTTCATAAATTTAATAAATTAATATCTTCATTTAATAATTTTTTTACTTCACCACATATATTAATTATTAGAGAGTCAACTGTAATTATAAACAGCTTTAAGGTTATATTAGTTCCTAAACTTAGGACAAACAGCCGAGATTAGAAACTAGACATGAAGCATCAAAACAAAATAAAAGCCTTGAGCTTAAAACAATTTTCTTCTTAAGAGGCAATTTTATTTCATCTTTTTTTTTCCTTTCCTTCATATTGCAATTTCAATCAATACATGTATAATTAACAAATATACTTCTATAGTATTGTTCATGAAATAAGTTATACAATTTTTACATTTAGCATTCTAAAAAAAGGATTATGATTCTAGTATTGTTCCCAACCGATACTGACATCAAAAACTCAATATCAACATAAGAAAATCATACTCAACTAGCAAAAAACAGCTCTACATTTTGACAATAAAACTATTTCACCAAGATTAGCAACAACGAAAACAAAAAACACACTCTTTCATGTGTCAACATTAAAAAACACACTCTTTCATGTGTCAAAATCAAAAAACTATTAACCACCAATCCTAGTATTTATTTTCATGTTTCAAAATTACAATAATTATTTGCTTTAATGGAAACGGAAATAAATGTAAGAGACATAATAAATTCAGAAATCGCAATAACAAAATAGGAAAAAGGAAAAACTAAAAAATTAAAATAGAAAGAATGAACTTAACTTACTAGAAGAAATAATTGTGCATTTTTTTTAAAATTAGAGATTTTAATTAGTTGTGTAGCTACTAAATTTTATTTTATTTATCCTAATTATTTGAATATCTTGAATCAATACAATAATTTTAGTTCAAATAATGTAAATAAAGTATTAATTTATTAACAATAAATGAAACAAACATTTTGACTTCACCAGCGAAAGTCAAAGCTCATCCAAGAATTTTATAAAAAAATAGATTTAAATAAATATTTTGAGCTTCATGCCGTATATGTTCAGCTCAACCACAAATCATAACTGAACAGTTAAAATGAACATATGGATGCTTGGCTCAACTCGCTTACAAATCCCTCTAAATATGGCATTCACATAATAGTTAATATGCTTCTGGTTTCTTTCGTTATGGTAAATACAATGTAATAGTAATTCACTTGGTAAAATTTTCACGTGTCTCTAACAAATCAAATTACACCATTCACCATATGCCATATATTTCATTCCTCATTCTAAATCACATTTCAACTCAACAATGAATCACGGTTTTGAATATCGTAGGTATTGGTGTATTGGCCAACATGTAACAGGATTTGTCTCGATACCTTATTTAATGATGGGATTGAGAAATAACTCCTTTTCCTTTTGTTTCCCAAATTCTGCCTACTTTTTCTAACTCTGTACCTTCTTTTTAGCTTTCCAAAAAATACAGATTCTTTACTAAAAAGTCTTTAACCATTATACTTCTAAATTTAACAATTTGAATGAGAATTGTTCTCAGAAATTCACAGTAGCAGCGGCTGTTTTAGTCTGATACAATCAAAATCTGTATGATACTGTTACACTTAATCTGATATCGATGCTGTTCACTAAACCGTTAGTTAAATCCTCCATCTCGATCCCACTATTTTAATCCTATTAACATACTCTGCAAGACTTCTACTCCATCCAATTTAACCTTTAGCTCATCCTCTATTCCTCAGATTGCTAAAATTGTTGTATTACACTTTAGTGTTCTAATTCACTTGAAACCCCCATATACGAGATGCCCGCATCATTTCAGCTTGTTAGGCTGCAGCAAGGTTCTTCTAATAATAAAAATTAAAAAAAAAAAATTTGCATACACCACCAAAGACTAATTCTCTAGCATATGCTCTGTGTTTCAAAACATGTATTGGTTCATCGTCTCATTTTATCCTTAAGGTTAAAGCTCAATCTACTCTAGCATGGACTAAACCCAAAAAAAAAAATTACAATCACTTTCTATGGTCTAGGAACATTTGCAATAACCCTAATTATGTTAGTCCTCTTAGTAAAAATTAAAATTCAATGGCACAATTAATTAAACCAACTCAATACCCTAAAACTTGAATACTATATAAAATTTCTCAATAGAAAGCAACTAATGACAAAATCTACAGTAAGTATCAAACACTAAAGAATCTTTAAAATAAAGGGAAAAAAACAAGAAGTAGATCATTAAAACAGCACAAACCTTGCCAGACACTGATCTTGAGAGCTTCTTTATTAAGGCCTCTGACATAGTTCCCAAGGTACCTCTGCAATAGATACGCCACCTGATCTTCCAACATCTTTGCCGCCTACGAGACGAGATGTATTCGATTATCGGATCATATGCGATCAATTTGTAGTAACATCCTGTTGAACAGACGAAAAGACTCGAGTACAAAGAGAATGATTCAATTGTAAGTTTTTGTGATTTTTTTTTTTAATTGCTTGGTAATAAAAAGAGATTCGAGGTTTATAAGAGCACGTTTCCCAGTTATAGTGTCTATGCTAGGCTTTACTCCTGGCGTGTGGGACACGAAGCAAGTTACTCTTGGCTGCGTAGCTGGAGTCACTACACAAGCACACGTACTCAAAAGCTTTTGATTATAATGGGTTTGCAGCGTTTGCTTACTTTTTTATTTGGGGAAAAAGTAATACAATGGATATATTTATAAGAAAAACCTATTTATATGAAAAAAAATTAAATTTTTTGTGACTTTTATAATTTTTTTAAAATTTTTTAATTTTAATAAAAATATTTCAATTTGATTAATTATTGGTGATTTTAATATAAATAAATATTTGATTAGAATTAAATAAAAAATGTTTACATGACATCTATAGAAATGTCAAATTTATACTTTATATGGCAAAATCTATAAAAGTCTATTGGCTTTAAAAAAATTACATATTTGGTAAATTTATCCTATTTTTAAGTTTTAAAAAAATAATTCAAGTTAAAATCATTTGATCGAAAGTAAATGAAAAGTATTGATGTGATATTTGACAAATTAAATTTACATATGATAAAATTTTAAATGTATGAAGGGATATTGGTGTCAAAAATCATGACCTTTTTAATTTTTACAAATTTATACCAAATTTTAAATTTTTACAAAATTAATCCAATTTGATAAATTATTTACAATTTTAACACATTTACAATTTGGTCAAAATAAGAAAAGTAAATTACATATGTGACATCTAAGGTAAAGTAGTTAATCTCTATTTTTGTGATACATCCACATCATTTAAATACTAATTATAATAGTTAGTTAGACTTCATCATCTGTAATTTTTAAAAATATATATATAATGGAAACATAAAATTTATTTAATTTGTAAAAATCATGTTCATCTCCTTTTTTACCTAGTTTTAAACATTTATATAAATGTGGGACTATACTAATGGATGTTAGGTAATTCATCTCAAATGTTCGTATTTTATCTTTAAATTTATCACCAAATCACAATTATGCTAAAATTGTAAATAATATGTCAAATTGTGCTAAAATTACAAATAATATATTAAATTGGGCAAATTTTGACAAGTTTTAAAGTTTAGTATTGTAGGCAGTGGGGTTTAAAGCATGCCTAAGTACTCAACAACCACGATATTCTCCAAGCTTTTACAACCCACTTGAAAGATACAAAACTAACCATAAAGGCTAGAATCAGAGAAGGAGTCACCACTTGGATAATAACCAGAAAACTAAATATTGTGGTAACTAGATTCCATAGAAGTCCAACAACCGCCTTCAAATATTGACTTCGAAAACTGAACCTCTATTTGTATTCTATCCATTTATAATATTCATTTTTTTAGTTAATTCCTTATTACATGCAATATGTAATTTAAACATGTCAAACAATCCACCATATATTATTAGCAATTTTACATGCATGTCAAATATTACTAAGTTTTCACATGTCATCATATCATGCATACATCATTCATCCACACATACACATCACAACTAAAAGAAAGAGAGGGATGAGAAAGGAAATTTAAAACTACGTTAGCACAAATATAAATGAGAAACTCGATAGATCTCAATTAAAACTCTAAGAATTTTGATAAGAATAAAGTTCTACTTAGGATAAGAACTAACCACAAGAATTTTAATTTGACTAAGCTTCCTTTTTATTAATGACTGAGAAATAGTTTAAATAAAAATTAGACATAACAAGTATTCCTGATTCTTAGATCATAACTCTAAGAATTAAAATATTAACAACTAATAACAATAATTAAAAAAAGGGTTATTTATAAAAAAATGCATGAACTTTGGTGCTTTTGGCAATTTAATCATGAACTTTTAATTTTGGTAATTTTATGCACAAACTTTTTTATTTTTGCAATTCTATGCACCGGTTAAAAATCCGGTGAAATCTTGATGACATGGCCACCAGAAAATCTGAGTTAATCTACACAGGTACCACGTCAAAATGTATCTTTTTAATAATTTGCAAAACAATGCACAAACTTTGATATTTTTTGTAATTTTATCATGAACTATTAATTTTTTGGCAAATTGATGCTCAAATATATGCATTTTGAATTAATATATATAAAATGATTATTTAAACAATGAAAGTTCAAAATTAAATTTTTAAATTAAAAATTATTAATTTTGTTAATTATTATTTTATTTCAATTGTTACATGCAAATTGACACTTATTTTATTACTTTGAGTTAAATTATTATTAATAAAATAATTTAAGTAGTTTAAATTTTAATTTTAATTTAATTAAATTAATAATAAAAAGTAATTTCCTAAAATTTTATATTTGAGTTCTTAAATATTTGAAAAATATCATTCAATATTTTATAATTTACTTAATTTCTTTAATATTTTAGAAAATATTATGATTTTATAATCATATAAAAATGTTAATTTAATAAATACTATAAAAATTATTATTTAATGTTACATTAATTAAATAAAAATTTAAACTAATTAAATTATTTTTAAATAATAATTTAAATCAAAATAATAAAATAAGTATTAATTTAAATATAAAAATTGAATTAAAATAATAATAAACCACATTAATAATTTTTAAATTAAAAATTTAATTTTGAACTCAAATTGCTTATATAATCGTTCTACATGTATCAATTAAAAAAACATACATTAAACTATATATATATATACATGCATCAATTTGCCAAAAAAATAATAGTTCATGATAAAATTGCAAAAAAATATCAAAGTTTGTGCATTGGTTTACAAATTATCAAAAAAAAATATTTTGACGTGGTGCCTACATGGACTGACTCAGATTTTCTGGTGGCCACGTCAGTAAGATTTCACCGAATTTTCAACCGGTGCATTGAATTGCAAAAAAAAAAAAAAAAATTGTGCACAAAATTGCCAAAATTGAAAGTTCATGATTAAATTACCAAAATCACCAAAGTTCATGCATTTTTTTTTTATAAATAACCCTTTAATTACTTATATTTAATGGTGGCTATCTTGGGGATTATAAATGAGTTGAATTTTTCTTTGCAAAAAAAGGATCAAGAAATTGTAAATGCTATGTCACTTGTTAGAACTGCTAAAGAAAGATTACAACAAATGAGAGATAATGGATGAGGAGATTTGATGAATGGTGTTTTTACATTCTGCAATAGGATTAAAATTCAAATGCAAAACATAGAAGATGCATATATTAGAGGAAGGCATCGTAAAACCTCACAGGTTATCAATTTGCACCATTATCAAGTTGATCTATTTTATGCAGTGATTGATATGCAACTTCAAGAGCTCAATAATCATTTTAATAAAGCAAATGCATAATTGCTTCTTTGTATTGCTTGCTTGAATCCAAGAGACTCGTTTAGTGCATTTGATAAGAAATAATTGCTAAAGATGGCTGCATTTTATCTATGTGAGTTTTCTAATGTTGAGCTTTTGGCCCTCAAAAATCAACTTGAAAACTATATTGTGGACGTACAAGGAGACGAAAGGTTTGCTAATTTGAATGGTGGACGTACAAGGAGACAAAAGGTTTGCTAATTTAAATGGAATAGGAGAGCTTTCAAAAAAGATGGTGGAGACCAAGAAACATAACATTTATTCCACTAGTGTATTTGCTATTAAAGTTGGCATTAATTTTTCCTATAGCTACAGCAACTATGGAGCGAGCTTTTTCTGCAATGAAACTTATATAAAGTGATTTGCGAAATAAAATGGGCGATCAGTGGTTGAATGATTGTTTGATAACATATATTGAAAATGATGTATTTGATAGTGTTAGTAATGATGCAATTGTATAATATTTTCAAGATATAAAAACTCGTTGAGGACAATTGTAATAAAGAATTTTATTTTATTATTTTAATATTATATAGTCAAAATTTATTTATATGTTTTTTATAATTTAAATTTATACTATATATATGGATCCCATTATATAAAATTTCTGGATCTGCTACTGATCCTCCTATTCTTAAAGCATAACCCATCAAACCCAATCCCTCTAATATATTCCTCACTTTTCTTTCAAAATCTTTTTATTATAGCTCCAAAACCTCAGTCCTAATTCACTTTTGATCTTCTTGAATGTAGCTAATGGAGATACAACAAGTTCCTCAACCCTATCAAGAAATGGAAAGTCAAAAGAGTCTATTTCAGTAAATATGGCTCTACTCTCCAGCGCATCATCGTAGATGGTTGTCGTGCTACTATTATTGTTCCCGTTCCTTACTTTTACCGAATTATTTCTTCTCTTCCACCATGTACAAGGCGGTCATAGTGGACTCGATGGATTAAGAGGGCCAATGGATTTTGGAAGATACAAATCCAAATGCCCAGAAGTCTTGGAAATTGGTGTTATATTTGCTGATATTGTAAGAGCTGATCAGTCAAAATTGGAACTCTAAGAAGTTGTTAATTTTTTAAAGAACCCAAATAAGTGTACAATTTTAGGAGTTAAAATTCCAAAAGTTTGCTTATTAGTTAGACCACCAGGTGCTGACAAGACTTTGTTGGCTAAGGTAATTGCTGGAGAAGCGGGATGGCAGAGATTCAGAAGAAGGGAGCCGAAGTTATAAGGGTGTGTATGTGTTTATGGTAGTGCGGTGATGGGCAATTCTATTTGTTGTTTTTAATGTTTTTATTGCTAGATGCATAGTACAAAGGCATTATTGTCTTCTGATATTTGTAACTTATATGCTTCACATATGCAAAGACTATGTCAGCAGTTTTATTTAGAAATTCTAACACCTCAGTAATTCAAAATTGGCAACTGGTTGTTTACTTGCAAAAAGTATTTAATTGTTATTTTTTATCAAGTTCACACACTCAATTGTAATAAATAAAAGTTATGACACTTAATTGTCAAATTTTAGCAAGTTGGGACACTAAAATTGTCTTTATCCCTTTTACAAAGCATAAAAGAGAGCAGAAAATTTAAAGAAGCTTCTTGATCATAATGGGTTTAGCTAGGGTGACAAATGGTGACTACTAATAATAATGTTTGGGATGAATATATAAAGGTGAACATGGACTACACTAGGTATAGTAATTTGATGGGTTTTGATGCATATTAGTGATTGTTGATTGTTGATGAGTTTTTAATAGCAGATGCATTTGGATGCACATGCATACAAAATGAAACCCATTCCACTTTAGTCTTTAACCTTAATATTGTATTAGACAAGCATTTGTCAGGATTATGCTATTGATGGTTTCAAAATTTGCTGCTATTTGTAACTAGGTGATGTGCTGGAGTTATTGCCTGATTTATCCGAGAATCATTACACAAGTAAGGAGTGTTGGTGAGGGAGATATGGAGGCCTTTTAGGAAATTACAGTTGATGAAGGTTTCAAAATCTCTATGTCTAATGTGGCACTTGATGACTATGCTTCAAAATAATTAATAGATGGTGTGCATTAAATACACCATAAAAATAAGAAAAAATACATACTTTGCCCCCTGTACTTTAACTTTTTTTTTACATTACCACCCTGTATAAAAAAATCGGTACATTGCAACCCTCTACTTTTATTTACCGGTACATTGAGCCCTTATTAAACGGAAAGAGATAACGGCTATTAAAAAATATCTAGTTTGGTCCTTATAATTTTAAAATATTTATTTTTAATCCTTATGATTTTTATTTTTAACAAATAAATCCATACAATTTCTAAAATAATTCAATTAAATTTAATAAAAATTTTAAAAATTATATATATTTTGAATCCCTGTTTTTTCCAGTATGCATATTTTAATTTTTCTGACTTTTGATATAATTATTGTAAATTTTTGAGCTTGTAGAAAATAAATTTTAATTTTTTTCTTGTTGTGAAAAATATTTAATTAGTTAAATATTGTTTAAGAATTATTTTCTGTCTTCAATAAAATAACTTATGAAAATCAGAATTTTAAAAATTTATTTTTGGAATTTTTTATTGTCTCCATGCATAATGATATTAATTGAAAATAAGTTTTCAATTATCCTTAGATTATTACTTTGTATAATAAACTAAAAATTCTTTTTTTAAATTGTGTATAGAAAAGAAGTCATTATGCCAGTATCCGCAGTTATTAGGACTAACTATCATCTGCAAAGGGTCCATCATCTTAGAAAAGAGATTCGTAAGATAAGGATTGAGACTACGAGGTGTTATGATGATATTGATGCATTAATTAAACATATCGTATGTGTCCATAAAAAGATGTGAAACTACGTTTTGCGTGGTGGTTACTCTCGAGGTCGTGACCTCGATGGTCTTATGTCTGATATGGTAAAGACCCTTAATTGTGGTGATTATGGGAGAATTTTATATCAAGAGTGGGTTAATGAGATTAATTACACCTATATTGATGCTATAAGAGCATTCTTAAAAATCATATCAAGACGAGGAGTGATGAGAGTGGTTCTTCCTCCTGAAAACATGGTCCTAAGAAGTGGACGAATTGTGAAGCATTTACAATACAGAAGGATGATACTGTACTTTGTTCTTTATGGACTCAAGTATAGACTATATAAGTCTTACCCTTTATTGGGCATTAACTTGCCTAAAGTGACGATCCCTTAAAATAGTTTTAGTAACTATTATTTTAGTGATATTATTTGATGTTTAGTACATCATTATTTGAATTATGATTGTTGGATTTGGATGTTCATTTATGTTTTTTGGTTTCTTTTACAATTTCTTAATAAATGTTTGATATACATGTTATCAATAAATACAATTTCTTATTTTGCTCATTTAATTGCGTTTATTTGTAATATTGAATGTGTTTATTTATTACATCGTTTAAAATTGTTATGCAAAGGACCAATTATATGTTCATAAAACTTTAGAGTTAGAGAACTTAAAAGTTTGATCTAATAATCTTTACTACTATGCATGAACTTTTAACTAGTAATATCAAACATTAGAACTGGGATGGTAATTGAACTTAGTGACCTCTTCGATTCTAGTTCTAGTGAGAGATTTTATTGGTTAATATGTTAGATGTATATTAGTTATGTGTATTACTTGTTCTCCTAACGAAGTGCAACCATTAATCATTGAAGATCACAAGGATTAACAATGACAACTACCACCAAGTCCGTTGTTGCTAAGCTTAACAAGGACCTCAAGTTGAATGGGGACAATTATGAGGTCTGGAGCATGAAAATTCAATATGTGCTTGAAGAACAAGAGGTTATTGACATACTGAACATTGTTATGGCTGAGCCTGAGGATGGATCCACTATCCAGTATAGGCAGGATAGAGAGGTGTACCAAACATAGAAGAAGAAGAATTTTTCTGGTTGCATCATTCTACTTAGTGCAATGGATGATTACATTGCTAAGCAATTCAAAAGGTATGAGAATGCAATGGAACTTTAGAATACTTTGAAGGAGATGTTTGAAGGTGTGTCCTTAACTAAGCTTCGCTCATTGACGATTAAGTTTAACACCTATAAGTAACATCCTGATCATACAATGAAGAAACATCTAAGAGAGATATCTAATATGATCAGTGAGTTGAATGATGCCAATCATGTATTGATCGAGGAGCAAAAAATTTAAGCTGTCATTCACTTTTTACCCAATAGTTAGGAGTATATGAGGATGCACCTAACACACTCAAAGAACATAAGAAACTTTGAGGATGCTACGCAACATTTGGAGTTAGAGGAAGATCGACTTACGTCGATCAAAGTTAATGTACAAGTGCATTACGCTCAAGGGAGCTCCTCTGCTGGAACAAGTTCCAACAATAACAAGCATAAGAATTAAGGAAAAGGGAAGGCTAAAGGGCCCAAAAAGAAAAGGCAAGAACAAAAGAAGAAGGTAAGGTCAAAGAACAAGAGAAAGACCAATGTTGCACGTGTGAGGTGCTACAACTATCAATAAAAAGGGCACTATGCAAGAAATTACATTGAGCCTAAGAAGGTCCACCCCATTTACTCATTTGTGAGTGAATCTTATGTATTGAGTTCTCTGTTCTTAACTGAATTCAATCCTTTGTGGATTGTTGATTCAGGAGCAACCGACTATATAACGAAGGATCGTAGGACCTTCGCAGATTTCTAATAAGTACCTGCCGGAGAGAAATGGATCTATATGGGAAATAATGCAAGGATTTTATTTAAGGGAATAGGCACATGTAAATTAGTTTTACGTGGTAGTCGAATCCTTCTCCTACATGATATTCTCTATGCTCCAAATATTCGTAGGAATTTAGTATTTGTTCTTATTTTATTGAAATTTAGTTTCAATTGATACTTTTGTGATGACAATGTACGTTTGTGTTTGGATACAATATTTTATGGTTCTGGTTTTGTTATGGATGGTTTCATTGTTATAGATATTAATTATGTCAATTTCAATAATAATGCTAGTTTTTCTTTAGTTACTTCTTTGCATGATCATAAAGTTGATGTGCATTTATGGCATACTAGATTGAATCACATTGGCCAAGATCAAATAAGTCGATTAGTAAAACAAGGCCTCTTAGATAATTTAGAAAAAGTCGAATTATCTACTTGTGAGCATTGCCTTAAAGGAAAACTAACTAGAAAACCATTTGGTAAAGCAACTAAAGCCGAATTTCCTTTGCAATTAATTCATTTCGATGTATGTGGTCTAATAAATGTGAGGGCTAGGCATGGGGCCTACTACTTCATCACCTTCATACTATTCTAGATATGTTCTCGTCTATTTGATATCCCATAAATCCGAAGCTTTGAGTTACTTTAAGACTTTTATGAATATGGTGGAAAATCAATTAGATAGAAGGATTAAGGCCTTGAGAACTGACTGTGGTCATAAATATCTTTATGAAGAATTCAAGACTTTATGCGATGAAAAAGGAATTGAGCATCAGTTGTCTATTCCTAGAACTCCTCAACAGAATAGAGTTATTGAAAGAAGAAATAGGACTCTTTTTGATATAGTTAGATCTATGATGGCACAAGCAAATTTGCCAATTTCCTATTGGGGAGATGCATTGCTTACTACCACTTATGTTCTAAATTGTGTGCCCTCTAAGTCTGTTACTACTACTCCATATGAGTTATGGACTGGTCGAAAACCCAACCTAAGCTATTTGAGACCTTGGGGTTGTGCTGCCTATGTTCATAATACCTTTAGTAAATATAGAAAATTGGGTCTAAGAGGTAAGAATAGTATCTTTGTGAGATACCCTGAAGTGTCAAAAGGATATATTTTCATAGGTGAGCACAAAAATGGCACAGTGATAGAATTTAAATCACGAGACGTCATATTCATTGAGAATGAATTTCCTAAGTTGGGCCATGTAGGTCAAGACTTTACTCTATATGAGACCCAAGAAATAGATACTCAAAGATTACTCCATTCGAGTGAGAGAAATCTAGAGGAAAAAGATAATGGTCTTCTACCTCCAAATGATTCGAATGTTCATAATCTTGAGCTAAGTGAGAGTATGATTCCTGACTCCAGTAGGAGTATGGAACTTAAATAAAGTGGGAGCATTTTGAATTATAATGAATATATGAGGCATGTTTATCAAGATTCTGAATTGTGAAGATTACAAAGAAAGAGTGATATACCTAAAAGATATCGATTGGATGGTATGAGTCAAGCTCTTTTAGTTGACCTACAAGAAGATGATGAGCCAAGGAATGTGTCTAAAGCTCTTTCATGTCCAGCCAAAGGTGAATAGATTAAAGTAATGGAAGAAGAAATGGCATCCATGAGATTAAATCATGTTTGGGAATTGGTTGATTTGCCAAAAAGACACAAAGCAATTAGGAACAAGTGGGTTCTCAAGATCAAGCGAAAGGTTGATAGAAGTATCGAAAGATACAAGGCTCGCCTAGTAGCAAAGGGTTATACATAATAAGAAGGGATTGACTATGAGGAGACTTTCTCTCTTGTTGTGACATTTACGTCTATAAGGTTAATTCTGACTATAGTGGCAAATTTAGACCTAGAGCTACATCAAATGGATGTAGACTGCTTTTCTCAATGGAGAATTGGATGAAGAAATCTATATGTAACAACCAGTAGGTTTTGAATAAAAAGGCAATGAACAAAATGTTTGCAGATTGCTGAGATCAATCTATGGCCTTAAACAGTCTTCTAGACAGTGGTATGTTCGGTTTCATAATGCGGTTATTTCAAATAACTTTGTTGTGATAGATGAGGATCACTGTGTTTATTCTAAAAGCTCTGGAAGCAAATTTGTCATTATGACATTATATATTGATGACATACTAATAGCTGGAAATAATGTCGAATACCTAAAGGACATTAAAAGTTGATTGTCGTCCAATTTTGAAATGAAAGATATGGGTGATGTAGTGTATATTCTTGGAGTTAAGATTTCAAGAGACCGTTCGAGAAGGTTGTTGTCTCTTTTTCAAGAGACATATACCAACAAAGTCCTAGAAAGGTTTAATATACAAAATTGCAAACCCATAAATAACCCTATAGCTAAGGAAGAGACCCTTAGTAAGAGAATGTGTCTTCAAATACAACAAGAGGTTAAACGTATAAAGAACGTTCCCTATGAAAGTGCCATTGGAAGTCTTATGTATGTAATATTATGTACAAGACCTGATATTTGCTATGTTGTTGGGATGGTAAGTAGATATCAATCTAACCTAGGCAAAGCACATTGGAAGGCAGTTAAGAGGATTTTGAGATACTTGAAAGGTACTATGGACTATGAGCTTTGTTATTATGGAAAGGATCTGCAATTAAGAGGATACACAAATACTGATTAAGCTGGAGACATAGATGAGAGGAAATCTACATTTGGTTTTATTTTCTTGTTAGGCAATTCTATCATCTCTTGGAGTAGCAAGAAACAAACATGTGTTGCCTTATCAATAATGGAATCTGAATTCATTGCATTCTCAAGTTTTGTCTAAGAGGGAGTATGGCTTAAAAGATTCCTAGATCATCTTAAAGTAACTTCCTCTGAAGAACCTATGACAATTATGAGTGATAGTCAATCGTCAATAGCTTATACTAAGGATCCCAAGTTCCATAGTAAGACTAAGCATATTGACATCAAGTATCATTATATTAAAGACATGGTTGCACGAGGAGAGGTGAACTTAAAGTACATTTCTACATATGACATGATAGCAGATCTGTTGACAAAAGCTCTCACTAGAGATGTGTTTGAGAGACACATTAAATGTTTTGGTTTGCGTAGATTTTAGATTGTACTTTTCTTATCATGTAATTTGAACATGATTTTTTATATATTTATTTTCAATAAATATGTGGATGTTCATTTGGCAATACACAATGTGTTAGTATTAAATGTATATGACATTTAAAGCATGTTGGACAGAGAAGTAACCCACTCACACGGATGTTTACCCTAATTTTGTTAAATGGGTTTAAGAAAGATTAGGATGAGGCAATATTTTAAATAGATAAGGGAGTTACGAGAGCCTGTTTAATATACGTATGCCATCTTGCTTAAGTATTAGATAAGTTCTAATTTAAGTGCGAGATAAAATCTTACATTTCATTTCATGATTTGTAAGTAGATTTGTGTAATCTTTAAAAGGAGAATTAAAGGCAATTCTTCTTGGTTCTGTCTTTATGGTCAGAAGCAACCTCAATTAAGTATTAAGTTTGGTGTTGAGGTACACCTAAATGTGTAGCTTCTGTATGGTATTAAATATATGATTTTAATCATTTTAAAACATGAGCTCTTTTTAAAAAAAAGAATGAACACCATAATGCATTATTCATACCATGTGTGCGAAAGCCGACGGGGGATGGGAAGTTATAAAAATAATCAAATGATCTCAACCTTTTCTAGTGTAAGACCCGTTCCATAAACTTATGGTTTTTGGAAACCTACCCTTAAGACCTGGGGCATATTTCTAAAGTATGGTTTGTTGTGGCTATTTTGAAAAAATCTCTGAAAGGTTATGTGAGATACGGCCTAAAGAAATTAACTGGATAAGCAAGTTGAACTATATGATAGGAATAGTGTATGAAGGAAAGATTACTGATAGACTACATTCAATATTTCTATTATTCACTGGCTAGCCTATTATGAGTGTCATATATGGTGTATACATAATAGTAGATATAGAATATTTCTAAGAGATCAAAAGGTAGCAGTGAATGTAAAGAAGTAATATGGGGTAAGGTATATGTCAAGATATAGGATCTACTATTGAGACGATATATATCTCTGACAAGTGTATAGCATAAGTGCTCTCATTATATGCTGGTCGCATGATCTATTTATCAGTATGAAAAGGATAAAAACTGAATATGTTCAGTCATGTGCGAGTGGGAGATGTTAGATAATATACACCCATGACTTATCCTCAAATTAACTACTAATACTCAATCATATACATTAATAATAGTTATTAAATTCTTAATACACTTAATGAGCTTTCAAGGTTATATTACATATACTTAATGAGATATCAAAACCTGTACAAATTAAAACCTTCATTTATAATTTGGATGCCTTTCCATTTGGAATTACCTTAAATCAATTACCGAAGTAACATCACTTGAATAATATCTCTCTTACAATTTCTATGCCACTCATCATGAATCAATCTCATACATTCACATTACATTTAAACTCAAGATGGCAAGATAATAACATAATAACACACCAATATAATATATAACATGAAGCACTATAGTGCTAACCATCCATCAACATCATAAAATATACATCATCGTAAATATATACAATCAGAGTACTAGATGCTAATATAAATAATACAATGTACATCATTATTTGCCCTAGCATCTAACCCCATAACCTTGGATCTTAGTCCGGCATAAGATGGTGGTGGAGATGACAATAACAGCAGCACAAATCCAGGACAAACCCTCAGCAAAATAAAACTAGCCCTCTAGCTCAAGATAACTCTAGTGACACGCTCAAAAGGGTGTAAAATGGCTGGAAGCAAAAAGCCAAAAAGATGCATCCACAAGACTGCATCACACCCAAGCAAGGGTGACTTGGACATCTAGAGAGGTGGCATAATAAATGCGAAAAATGGAACAGACACTATCCTCATGCTCCTCTCGCACGGATAAGACTCATGCATTAGCTCCTATGGGCAGGACAGTAACCTTAAATACTAACTCAGCATCCGCATCGTGGCTCACGATATACAGCACTAGGGTCTCTGCAGGGGTGACCTCATAGACTATGGTAGCCCACTGTACAGCCATAATGATGCTAGTCTATCTCTAAGTTGTGAAAAATATTTTAAAAATGGTGGTGAGTAATTCCGAAAGAAATTACCCAGTGAGCAGCTAGTATATCTTTTAAAGCAAAAGAATTTATCTAAAACGTGCTAAATCTCAAAATGCAGCAGTCATTTAAAAACTGATAAATACTCACAAGCATACTGCCTTATCAAAATAACCGTTTTCAAATAAACCTTTCTTTCATAAAAGCAATTGGTAAAGGATTTCCATTACATAAGAAATAATTAAATACTTTTAAGAATAATGCGAATCCGAATATAATCAAGAATATAAAATTTCTTTTTTCCAAAATAAAGCCCAAAGCAGCTTAAATCATCAAAATAAATCCTTAATTCCTTTTTGCAAATTCATAAGAATACAAATTCCAACGGTTTTGGGGTCTAAATGCCCATTTTAATTTAAAATACAAAAATCCGCAATATCCCCTAAGAGTTCACAACTCAAATACTAACAGACTTGCATCCACAATTATAACTAATATAAAATCTCATAAATTACTAGTTATCAAAATCATATTTCAAACTTTGGTTTGTTATAAGTTCTCACATTAATTACTATTAGAGTTGAGAGTTTCATTCATTATCATACTCAGTGTTATTGTTATTCACATAATTCACAATTGATAATTCATATCATTATCTTATGATAGATAACTCTCAATTCCTTCCTCGAAGAAAATAATAATATACAATAACTCTCTCTCATATCATCTCAATTTTCTTTCCATGGCTTACATGAGCCAAAACACATTTTCATTTTTATCAATATCATTTTATGCGTACATATAAACTACAAGGATTCACCCCAAAGGCATCTCTAAATCCCTGCGCTGTCCCAAAGACAGTTATCAATCGAGTGGCCAGCTCATCATTCCCAACTCATCCCATATACGTATAAATATATACTCTTATATAAATACATTCTCATTATCAATATTCAGATATTTATCATTGTAAAACTTGTAATGTTTCTGTTCTTTGCAAAGGTAATACTTTTTCCAGATTAGATATTCTTAAAAATTTATTCATAAAGATTTAGTCTCTTTGTCTGAGACTTCACAACATACGGTAATTTAGGTATCTTTTATTTATTAATACAGACTTATCAATAATTATCGAGAATTATCAAAACTTAAGGATTTATCTCATTTTCTGACGTTTCCAAAGTTTTAGAACATTATTCTACGTTATAGTTCATCATTGTGGTTTAAATAAAGCGTAAGCGGTCAGAATCGGACACGTTACAGGTCACGAAGGCGCTGACCACGCATCACGAAGGCACCGACCACCAGTGGAGGCACCGCCTTCCCAAACAGAGATGCCGCCCTCTCTCTCTCCCGAAGGCATCTCGCCTTCTCATAGCAAAGGTACTGGCATTATGGGCGGAGGCACTATCCAGCCTAGCAGAGGCACTGCCCACCAGGCACAGAGGCGCTGACTCTACATAGAAGCGCTATCTTCGCGTCGTCTGGTTCGACAACAGCAGCAAAAATTTGATAGAAAATTCCAATTTTACACAAATTTAATCATACCATAAGTTTAATTAACCATTGTAAGCTACGGGTAACCTCATGCATAAGCCAAAAACATCAAAACCTAGTATAGATCTACGATTCAAGGCTTCAAAATACCCATAAATAAAATCAAAGCTTAGAAATTTAAAAATACAAAAACTTCAATTAAATCCACCACTCACTACTTTCTCCAGCCGAATTTGTGCTCTGCTTGTGGAAATCCAAATTCTCCTTAGCTTCCAGATCAAATCTTCTTCTTCCTCTTTCTTGCTTCTGCCATCTCCCTATTCCTTCTCTTATTTTCTTCTCCTCCCACCATACTTCCTACTATTGAGAGCTAACAACTCTCTTTCTTTCCTCTTTGGTCCTTTTTCTTTTCTTTCTTTCCTTTCCACTTCA
>CATIWO010235287.1:0-10832 GCA_949673435.1 Macaranga tanarius | reverse complement strand
AAAAAAAAAATTAATTTCAAAAGAAAGAGAGAGATATGAGCAAAAAGAGACAAATATAGGTATTGACTATCAGAGAAAGAGAGCAGTTAGTGAGTGTGCATGTGACTTGTAAGCCATGTAATCTCAAAATTGATAGATAGGTACGCAAAACACCAAAAACACAAATCAGAAGTTGGTAAAATCTGTCCGAAAAAGTCAGCTCTTTGTTTCTTCATTTCAAATCGCTTACTCACTCGCTCACTGCCTCCATCAGTCTTTTGCTTTTTTTTTTTTTTTTTCAGTCCAATAAATAAATAAATAATAGATTCCTGAAATAGAAAAAGAACTTTCCTTTGTTCGCTGACAGTCTCTCTCTTGTAGCTGTTCACAGAGAGACGTCTAGTTTTGAGATTGGAATGAACCCATTTGTGAAAAGAGTCATAACAATTAGTGTTGGATTCACAAGAAGCTTTTACTTGGCTTTTAAGTGACGTTATTAATGCAAAGTTTGAGTTTTTGAGGAGGTTCATTCATGGGTCTAGATTGGTAAAGTTTCTTTCTTTCTCTATTTATTTAATTGTTCCTAGGCTATGAATCTTGGGATCTGGGTGCATTTTGTTGTTGCTTAATTTGCATTATTTTTTGTTTTTGATTTGTAGGTGCATTGGGATATGTGTTTGAAGTTTCTTCATTTGTGGTGACTTTCTTGCTCTCACACTCGCTCACTACGAGGGAGAGAGAGAGACTCTGGTTCTAGTTGCACAGCGTTAGGGATAGGGGTTTAGAGGTTTGTTGATTTTAGTCAAAGGTTTTGGTTTCAAGTGGGGACTAGGATTTCGGTTTGCTTTACTGGCTTCACTAATTTATTTTATTTAAAAAGATCTCAAGTATTATTGCTTCCCTTTCAAGTTGCTATTCAGTATCTTAGGTGGTCCTCGTTTTCTGATTCCTAATTAGGTGTTTTGTTCCTCAAGTTTCTTCTTTTGGGAGTGTTCCTTTTTGTGAGATGGTCACAACTTATTAGAATCAATTATGTTTCTGGGTTTTTTTTTAGTTAATGTTCTCGAGATTTGATTTGAAGTGGGGATTGGTGATTTTCATTAATTTCACTTCCTGCAATTTGCAGCCTGCAAGTTGCTTTTCTTTTTTGAGGTTCTTTGGGATGTTGCTGTCCATATTTCTTCATTTTGTTTTCTTTTCAAAAAGTACTGCTTACCCAAAAAGCATTCCAGCTTCAATTGGGTTGTTCTGGGTTCATTTGAGCTGTAGCTAATCTTTTGGTTTCAGTAATGATGGTACTGGGCATTGTTCCAATGACTTCCCTCAAATGGGTGTTCTTTACCTGCTTTGTCTGTTCATCTTTGGTTCTTCAAACTGCCTCCCAGCCTTGTGATTCAAGTGATTTTTTGGCACTGAAGGATTTTGCTGGAAACCTCATAAATGGGTCCATTGTCACAACATGGTCTAGCAATGCAAATTGCTGTCAATGGGATGGTGTGGTATGTGGAAGTGATGGCAATGGTTCGATTGCTAGAAGAGTGACTATGCTAATTCTGCCAAAGATGAGTCTCAACGGTACAATTTCGCGCTCTATAGGCCGGTTGGAACAGCTGAAATCACTTGATCTCTCTTGCAATCATCTCCAAGGTGGATTGCCTATGGAGTTCTCCAGCTTGAAGCAGTTGGAAGTTCTTGATTTGAGCCATAACATGCTATCAGGACAGGTTTCAGGTGTGCTGTCTGGTTTATCCTCTCTTCAGTCTCTCAATATTTCTAGCAATCTGTTCAAAGAGGATTTATCTGCACTGGAGGGACTTCCAGATGTTGTTGTATTCAACATAAGCAACAATTCATTCACCGGCCAAATATCTCCTCACATTTGCAACTCCTCGAGTCGGATTCAGATTCTTGATTTATCAATGAACCATCTTGTGGGCAGTCTTGAAAGCTTATACAATTGCAGCACATCTCTGCTGCGATTGCATTTGGATTCCAATTCACTTTCAGGCTCACTTCCGGATTCCTTGTACTCAATGTCAGCCTTGCAGCAATTCTCAATCTCCGACAACAATTTCTCTGGCCAGTTGAGCAAAGAATTAAGTAAGCTTTCGAGCCTTAAAAGCTTGGTTATTTATGGAAACAGGTTTTCAGGCTATATTCCAAATGTTTTTGGCAACCTTACTAAGCTAGAACAATTTGTTGCACATTCAAATTTGTTGTCTGGGCCACTGCCTTCAACACTGGCACTATGCTCAAAGCTTTGCATACTTGACATTAGAAACAATTCTCTAACAGGACCAATCAATCTCAATTTCACTGCAATGCCTAGGCTTTGTACTCTTGATCTTGCCAGTAATCATTTGTCTGGGCAACTTCCGAATTCTCTATCTGATTGCCGTGAATTGAAAATTCTGAGCCTAGCTAAAAATGAGTTGTCTGGCAATATCCCTGAGAGTTTTTCAAAGCTCACATCCATAATGGTTCTCACTTTGTCAAACAATAGTTTTACAGACCTATCTGGGGCATTATCTGTGTTGCAGGAGTGCAAAAATCTCACCACTCTTATCCTCACAATAAATTTTGTTGGTGATGAAATTCCCAAAAATGTGAGTGGTTTTGAGAGTTTGATGGTCTTAGCACTTGGAAATTGTGCTCTTAGAGGCCAAATCCCAGATTGGTTGTTAAAATGCAGAAAGTTGGAGGTTCTTGATTTGTCGTGGAATCATTTGAATGGCAGTATCCCTCTTTGGATTGATCAGATGGAGAATTTGTTCTACTTGGACTTCTCAAATAACTCTCTCACAGGAGAGATCCCAAAAGGTTTGACTGAGTTAAAGAGCCTTATTTATATGAATTGCAGTTCGTCCAATCTCACTGCTTCTGGTGGCATTCCACTTTATGTAAAGCGAAACCAGAGTGCTAGTGGTTTGCAATTCAAACAGGCCTCAAGTTTTCCCCCTTCAATTTTATTGAGCAACAACAGAATAAATGGGACAATTTCGCCTGAAATTGGACGACTGAAACAGCTTCATGTTTTAGATTTGAGCCGAAATAATATAACCGGAATGATACCTAGTTCCATTTCGGAAATGGAGAACTTGGAGATTTTGGATTTGTCATCCAATGACTTGTATGGGTTGATTCCTCCATCATTTGAGAAGCTGACATTCTTATCGAAATTTAGTGTTGCTAATAATAACTTGAAGGGGCAAATTCCAACCGGAGGGCAGTTCTCTAGCTTTCCGAGTTCAAGCTTCGAGGGTAACCCAGGGCTATGTGGAGGATTAGTTTCTCCTTGCAATGTCATTACCAATATGTTGAAGCCTGGTATTCCATCTGGTTCAAACAACAGTAGATTTGGTCGAGGAAACATCCTGGGGATAACAATCACTATAGGAGTTGGGCTTGCATTGATGCTTGCAATTGTTTTACTTAAGATGTCAAGACGGGCTGATGTGGGAGATCCATTTGATGATTTGGATGAGGAAGTCAGCAGACCACACAGGTTTTCTGAAGCTCTTGGGTCTTCCAAGTTGGTGCTTTTTCAAAATTCAGACTGCAAGGATCTCACAGTTGCAGACTTGTTGAAGTCTACAAATAATTTCAACCAAGCAAACATCATCGGCTGTGGTGGATTTGGCCTGGTTTACAAGGCCAACCTTCCCAATGGAGCCAAAGCTGCAATCAAGAGACTTTCTGGAGACTGTGGTCAGATGGAACGGGAATTTCGTGCTGAAGTGGAAGCACTTTCAAGGGCTCAACACAAGAACCTGGTTTCTCTTCAAGGTTATTGCTGTCATTGTAATGATAGATTATTGATTTACTCGTACATGGAGAATGGAAGCTTGGATTATTGGCTACATGAGTGTGCTGATGGGGTCTCTTTTCTTAAATGGGAGGTGAGACTCAAGATAGCGCAAGGTGCAGCATCTGGGTTAGCTTATCTGCACAAAGTTTGTGAGCCTCATATAGTTCACCGAGACGTGAAATCTAGTAACATACTTCTGGACGAAAAATTTGAAGCACACTTGGCTGATTTTGGCCTTTCAAGACTACTTCGGCCCTATGATACTCATGTTACAACAGATTTGGTTGGCACTTTAGGTTATATTCCTCCTGAATATAGTCAGACATTAACAGCAACCTGCAGGGGTGATGTTTACAGTTTTGGTGTTGTTCTTCTTGAGATTCTTACTGGTAGGAGGCCTGTGGAAGTTTGCAAGGGAAAGAACTGCAGGGATTTGGTCTCCTGGGTGTTTCAGATGAAATATGAAAAAAGAGAGCCAGAGATTATAGACTCCTCCATTTGGAACAAAGATCTCGAAAAGCAGCTATTTGAAATGCTTGAAATTGCATGCAGATGCTTAGACCAGGATCCTCGGCGGAGGCCTCTAATTGATGAGGTTGTTTCATGTCTGGATCATATTGGAACTCAATAATGGATTTTATTGCTGTTTAGTGTCCATGGTTATTAATTTCAGTTTGGTTGAAGTGAGAAACCAGGAAAGGATACCTGTAAAGCAAACACTATCCAATGTTTCTATGAGGTTGGAGCAAGTCTTGACCAAGTGATTTGGTCCATATTTTTTTTCCCATGGAAGCAAATCCTCAGTGTTGTAAACGGACAAACGAGCTGTGTATAAATACGCTCTTTTGTTCACTAGTATATCAGAAACAAGCATTATAAAATTCTCATGATTTTTGTACAGCTTTTTTTTTTTTTTCCCTTGAACATTACTGTATGTGATGATCAAAGCCTTTCTCATATGTTATACTAATCATGTTCTTTGCATAGATCCATTTTGTTGTTTCTGAAAGTTTGAGTTTGCTTCAAGTTTCTGCAGAATTTATATGCTGCAAGTAAAATATGGAGCTTAGTGCGAAAATGCTCTAAGTCTGCTGTGATTTAGAGTTCATCTGTTGCTCTTATTTATTTCCTCCAACTTTGTAATATTGTTCTACAAGGCCATGCTGCTGATATGTTGATATTTGATTCAGTCTCATTCGGACGATTTTATTGCAAACTAGAGTTCTGTTACTCTCCTTGACTTCCAGCTCTGCTTCCCAGCTATGAAGTACTGAAATTATCATCTACGATGCACGAAAACTTCAACTAACAGATATTTTTTTGTTTTGGTTTCAAGAACTCCAAGAACCATCTGCAAATTTGAAAAATTGTAAAATGCATCTGAAGATTATCCTAAAGAAGAAGAAAAGAACTCTATACATGTTACAAACTAAATAGAATGATTTTGTAATTGAAATAGTTGAATATAGATTGATAGCAATATTTACTTGAGTGAATAAATTTTAAATATTTTTATATAAAATCTTATATTATCATAAACATATATATGCAAAAAGGAAACTGATTAGCATTGAAACTGTCCTTCCCACCTAAAGCATTATTATCATGAACAGAACCTAAAAATGCTTAAGCATAAAGATCTAAAGATGCTTACTCCATATTTTTAATGTTCACTTTTGTGTTTAGTGGGTGTATTATCTGATATGCACCGGTTAGATGCAAGATTGAGAAAGGAACACAGACAGGGTTGCCTTTAGGTTGCCATCTTTTTGACTTTGTTTAACATAGGCTGGAGAAAATACAGCCCCTATACAAAAAGCAAAGTAAGCAATAGATTGATGTGAAATCCATAAAATATATTGTTAATATAGAACTCAAAAGTAGCTTTTCAGCATGAAAAAGAATTAGATTCCTTGTAAACAAATATTCTCATGCAAAGCTAAAGTTATTAGTGATATGGTGACAAGTTTTAATTCCCAGCAAGACAGTACAATCAGCCCATCTTGATCTTGCTGAAATGTCTTAAATTATTTATTTCTTTTTTTTTTTGTTCAGAATTATGAGTTAATCATGGTTAGAGAAATTTTTAAAAATGTACTTAATATTGCCCAAAAACTTCTACACTTATATATAGCTCTTTGATATTTTATATAATTATAATAAAATTGAACTCTCACTAAGGATACTTTAAGATTACATCAAATGGTGCTCTTATATTTTTCTCGCATTGCAGCATAAATTTATAAAGTGTTATACAAAAAATTTTCTAATACTATATCTCAACACTAGCATTAAATTAATGCTCAAAGAGTTCTACTATATTTTTTAGTTTTCTATAACATTCATATATGTTTTAAAGGTCTTTTTTGTACTTTTATAAGCAATTAGCTAGGTGGCCACCATGGTTTTAAAAAACGATAACGGCCGTGATAGCGGTCGCGTGTAACAAAAATGGGACTGTAACATTGTAACGTAACGGTAACAGTCTAGCGAGTCGCAATTTTTTTTGAAAAAATTACAAAGTATATTAAATTTAGTGATTTTCTTAGAGAATTTTGAAATTTAAATATACAAATATGTTATCAATATAACTGTTAAAAGAAATATATATACTTAGTCCATAATTTTATAGCATAATTAAATTAAAATTAATTTTTATTCATAAAATAATAACACCCATTAAAAGTGGACCCATCATCTTTCTATTTAGATTTTTTTTGGAACAAATCTTTCTATTTACATATTTAATAATATGGTTAATTGATTTTTTTTAATAAATATGTAAATTGCATGTCACTATTCATGTAATGTCAACAAATTGTGGTATTTTAGAAAACAAAATACATCACGAGGAAGAGAAAATTACGTGAAATTTTTTGCCGTAAGCCGTTTTATAAACGAACGTTGGAACAGTAATTTGATGAATAGTAAAATAGTAATTTTTGCATGTCACTATTCACGTAATGTCAAAAAATTGTGGTATTTTAGAAAAAAAATATCACGAGGAAGAAAAAATTACGTGGAATTTTTTGCCACAATCCGTTTTGTAAATGGACATCGGAACAGTAATTTGATGAATGGTAAAATAGTAATTTTTGCATGTCACTATTCACGTAATGTTAAAAAATTGTGGTATTTTAGAAAACAAAATATATCACGAGGAAGAGAAAATTGCGTAAAATTTTTTGCCGCAAGCAGTTTTGTAAACGGATGTCGGAATAATAATTTGATGAATAGTAAAATAGTAATTTTTGCATGCCTTTAACAAAAAAATATTTGTTTTCTAAAATTTAAAACTCATTAAAGTGGCGAAATGAGTTATTTAATTTTTTTTTCATGTTCCGCCAATTTGACTGCGGGTTTTTTTTTACTCAAAACACCACAAATTGAGAATTTCTGCCAAAAGTACCACAAAATGGTAAAATCTTTTACTTTTTATCATAAAATAGTAAAAAGCCCGTAGAGTGTTTGAATTGTCAAAATTAAATAGACTATATCAATATAATTGAAAACTAATAATAAAAAATTTAAATTATGATTTAAGTGAGAATGTGATATTTTTTTTTAAAAATTATATTTTTTTTTGGTCCGTGACCGTTAAATAACGGCCGCGACCGTTAGATAACAGCCGTTACACTAACAAAATTAATATACGGTTATATAACGGAAATAACGGTCACGGGAAGCTAAAAAACCATTAAATAACGGCCGTTACGTTACGTAACGGCCGTTATTTAAAACCATGGTGGCCACTCCCTTTTGAAAGGCTTCAATGAGCCATAGGCACATCCATCCAGAGATGTCGAGTGACCTCAAAATGAGAATTCATCTCACTCATAGAACTCTACTTTTGAAGGCCTAATCAATTTCAACTTCTACCAAGATGAATTGGCAATATAGAAAGGACTTTTGCGGTGTGAAAATTATCATATAGATTATCATCCAACATCAAGATCATTCATATAACATTAGATTAGGATCATTAGCATGGATTATAAGTTGTAATTATGGAGTTCGAGGGAGCGTTAGCCATAAGACAATGTTTCTCATGTATATAAACTAGAAAATACATCCCCAATGTCCACCATGCTTTATGTATTTTCCCGACCAAGCTATGCATGCTTATTATGAAACTAAAAAATGCATAGTTCTCATATAAGTTTAAAACTTATCTATAATTAAAATATAAGCTTGACATGTAAAATGCTCTGTCTTAGTTATGTACTGTGTTGCTTGTGTACCCCGTGTAGTTGGATGTGTGGGATATATTGTTAAAATGCGGAATTATAAACATAAATTACTTACCTCTTGATGAATCGACAATGATGATTGAAATCCTTCAACACTAGATCATGTGTTAATCACAAAAGGAAAAATACTATAATTCACAACCCTATTTACCCTAAATTTATGCTATTGATTTATGGGAGAGTTATTGTACAAAGAGTTTTCTTCTTTTTTTCTCTGTGTTTTTTGTTCTGTCTTTATTTCTTCTTAGTTTATATTATTTTTAAATAACGTATACAGGAGCAACTGCATATTGGCAGTTGTCTTCTATTTTTTTTATTGAACCGGGTCGGGTCAACCTATCATGGGTGACTCAGATTCAAATACCAACATATATAAAAAGCATATGTGATGTTATGTTGATGCTCATGAAAATCCTTGTACCTATGACTTTACAAGGTCAGGTTAATCATTGTTCCTTTTAGAAAATGAGGGGGAACAACTTCAATCACTTTGGCCTTAACATGATAGTTTTATATAAAACTAACCAATGAATAATTACCAGCTAATGTTAACATTGACTCATGATAGAAACATTAAAATGTGCGAAACATCCAAATATCAAGTGTTGTGCCATGCTCATGCTGAACATGTAAAATGCACACATAGCTTGATATCGTATTAATGATCTCGCTCAAGATAAACATTTATCCTGGTGACATACCATGCTTAGACCTAACCGCTTAATTGCATCTTTTGGAAAAAGCCCATGCTGTCCAAAGCTGAGTTTTAAATTTATCTGTCCCTTACTAACTTACAAATCAAAGCCCATTTAGGAATAAAAACTGGAGATATCTCATAGAGATATAAGGTTAGAAAGAAGTGCTGCTTGTGTTTGGTTTGCTCATTTTATAGGAAAACACTAACCCTTTTATATAGCCTTACTCATCCATTTTTATATACATGTAGATACATCATTAACCCATTTTCTTTCTAGCCATAATGCATGAATAATAATTTGCATATGCACGTCATGCATACAAGTTGACAATGGTCTTTTGCAGGACATGGCTTATATAAATGTCATATTCTTTGACTAACCTTGTGATTTTAATAGCCATAGCACCATATAAGACTTATAGAGGAAGGTGGAAGCGAGAGGAATTTGAAGCCCTTGATAAGACAAAGTAGTTTTAGTTAGGCTTTATAATGGTTGGCCAAGTTAAAAATTAAAATAAAAATATAAAAGACTTAGTTAAAGAGAGCTTATACAGATTTAAGACTAATTATAGCCTGGTTGATATATTTAAAGCCTAAATCAAGACTATCATCAACCAATCACTGAACACAAGAGATGAAAATCTTTCACCTAAGAGCAATGTTAAGAAAGAGGAGGCAATATGTTTATGTGATACTATTAAATAGAATAAAGGAAAGAGATTTAATAAACTTCAATAAAAGTAGATGATCACAGATAAGTACTAAGAGATATAAAGGAAAACCCTTAATAACCTATTATTATGTAATCTAATTTCACTAAAACCCTTAATAACCTATTATTATGTAATCTAATTTCACTAAGTTTGAATCATAAGAGGAAGTTTAAATGTTGATTAATAAGATGGCCAATAAAGGATAAGAGTGTGAATTAAGTTTGAATCATAATTTCACAATAAAAGATAAAAGTGTGAATAAAAAAAATTTAACTAATTTATCTTTATTCAAAGATAAGCTTTTTCCAAATCACTTCTGAAAGGAATCAAGCTATGCAACAGACCAAAGCGGAAGTATGTGCCAAAAAGGGTGAAATTTCAAAAATTTCACTTGCATAGCTCTTCATCAAATGAAGAATTCCAATCCCCAAGATCCAATTTGCAATTAACACATAGCTAAAACAAACACATAAGCATGTATACACAACCACTTCGAAGCACAAGTTCAAGAACAACTCATTTGTTTCTCCAAGTGCTTGAGTAGAAGATTCAACTCTTAAATCACATTCCCTAGTCACCCAAGTGTGTGACCTCTAGCTTGAAACACCAAGCTCCCACCAAGTCACCTTCTTGCCTAGATCAAAGTAGAAGCAAGTTTCCTCTCTTATGATGACCCTCACAAGAACTTGCTCTATATTAATCTTCCTAGCAAGAATAAAAGGGATTTAGTGTGTTGTTTCTTTTGGTTGATGATGGCTCACATTTTTATCTAACAAAAACTTCTCTTTTTCTTTTGCTCAACACTTGAACAAAACTTCCATTAGAGCTCTAAGGATAGATAGAGATAGCCACCAAAAAGATTAATATCAACCCACACTAAAAGACAAAAATAAGTGTAGAGATTGCTACCTCATCATGACATCATCATGACATCATACATGACATCATCCATGACATCATGGGGTCCCACCACATGACATCATCGATGACATCATCATGACACTTATCACTTAGTACACATATACACTTGACAAGTGTCTCTATAAGTGTCCAAAGATAAAGTAGACAACACATCCCATGTATAAGTCTACAATACATCTTTTATACTTGTATAATATAACCAACCAAATCTCTACATCATTAAATGGACTTGGGCTTACCATTGGGCCAACACTTGGTCCAAAACCCAATCCATTAAATCAATGGACCTAGATTAGGTTGTTGGGCTTTCTCAACACTTAGGATTAATCTTTGGCCCAAAACACTTTTAAGCCTAGGCCCATACAACTTGGGCCATTAATCCAAGTCCTTTAATAAAAAACACATTAATTATTAATTAAATACTTTAATTAATATCCAATATTAATTAAGTATAAATTAATAAT
>CATIWO010235281.1:0-12891 GCA_949673435.1 Macaranga tanarius | reverse complement strand
ATAGCTAAAGGCCTAGCTTTCTTGCATGAAGAGTCCATCATAAAAATTTTTCATAGAGACATCAAAGCTACTAATGTACTGTTAGACAACGAGTTGAATCCCAAGATCTCTGATTTTGGCTTGGCCAAGCTTGACGATGAGAAGAAAACCCACATCAGCACAAGAATCGCTGGAACTATGTGAGCTGCCTTCTTGTCTAGAATTTTGTTCTTGCATCTCATTTTGTTTTTAGTGAAGCCAAGATCATAGAATTGTCTTTATTATTGCAGAGGATACATTGCACCAGAATATGCATTACGGGGTCACTTGACTTACAAAGCAGACGTTTACAGTTTTGGGGTTGTGGTATTGGAAATCATTGCGGGGAAAAACAACACAAAATGTCGTCTTGATGATGAAACTCAATGTCTCTTAGACTGGGTAAGAACTATACTTCTTGTTCTTTGGATGGACTCAATAAAACGTTATTTAGCCAGTGAGGGTGGTTTGATAGTCACTTCTTTGCAAGGACAACCTGGCGTGCAAGTTTCAATCCTGCCATCATTAATTTTTGATATTAATTTTCACCAATTTTGAAGGAACGACCCTTCCTGTTGAGCCTTTTATTGATCTTTATTATTTTTAATAAAAAAAGGAGAACCTCAGTCAACAGGAAAATTGCTACAAAAGTTCACTCACTTCAACTGACTGTTTTATGGTTATTTCAGGCACTTGTTTTAAAAGAACAGGGGAATCTAATGGAGCTGGTTGATCCAAGATTGGAATTGAAATTCAAGTTTGAAAAAGAAATACTCAGAGTGATCGAAGTAGCGTTGTTGTGCACCAATCCATCGCCAGCACTTAGGCCTAAAATGTCTACCGTAGTAAGCATGCTTGAAGGGCGAGCTGAGGTTCATAAATTGACAGTTGATTCCAGCTTGCATGGTGATGGGTTTAGGTTTAACTCCTCGAGTACACAACATGGCGAATTTTTGGTGGGGAGCTCAAGTGAAATTCGGCCCGTTGTTAATTCATCAGATACAATATGTGCTAGTTCCTCATCTGCATCCGGTCGGGATTAGTTTCAAACTTTACCTGATTTGCACTCTATTATAAACATTATAAATAAATAATAAAAGTTGAAAGATTTGGATGATATTTTAAGCTCAATGCCAAACAAAATTCGTTCAAAAATGTAGTTCCAATTTTGTATGTATGTATGTCACTGATTGTGCGTTACAGCGGGAAACTCTCATGTATTTATATATTTTAATTATTTCTATTTTGAAAAAAATAATTTTAAAATAATAAAGACTATAATATTAAACACAATAGTAAATAAAAATTAAAATATTATAAAATAAGTGAAATAATGTTGATATTCCTACGCAAAAAGAGAGCAATTTTTTTTTATCGCATTCAAAAAAAGCACGTACAAAATTTTTAATATTACTTGCAAAAAAGAAAGAACACCATAACTAAATTCCCATCCTTTTTGCTATAAAAATTTATGCCTTACTGCATTTGCAAATTCCCATCCTTTTTGCTATAAAAATTTATGCCTTGTTGCATTTGCAAATTCATTTGAACAACATTACATTTACAATTTGGAAAGTGCACCCAGTCAACTGTTGTATCCCTAAATAGACTAAGGTTACTTGTCCTCTCAAACCCATGGATACCGATAGGATGCTATAGAAAACCTGAACATTTGAATATTTGCTTCTGCCTTGAACATTGAATATTTCCTTTTGCTTTGAGGCCCTTTGCTTGGCAGATGTTATATGCAGTCTGAAAGCCAATTTCCGAACAAAACTGCTAGCCAATTGATAAAAGTTCAGAATGCAATTACCAGCTGACAAAAACATGGAGAACTTACTCAAAAATTCATACCAACAAAATACTTATTTTTATATAGCATCAATTTCAACTTAGTAGTTGAGAATAATAAAAAAAAGAAAATGAAGAATCTCATAATAGAAATTCTAGTTTCTTCCTGCTACCCAGGAACCTAATGGCTTCAAGAAGAGAGGAGCACAATCAGAACCCTTGGGAGGCTTGTTTAGGTAAGGTTTTGGAGATGGCGTAAACCATATCAACCCATATCCTGCAAAGGCATATATGTCCTTTGATTCCATTCTTTCCTTCTGCACATCTGCCAAATTCCAAATTACAAAAAGAAATCTAAGCTCAAGCAAAATATGCTTGATAACCCAATGGAACAAAAATTGATGTAGGCATAAAGAACTAATGAATATGAGAATTTAGATCTTACTCTATCAACACCAATATACAGGGGTGTTTGTTTTAATGGATCAAAATGCACGAGAGGGTGCCGAACTTTATCTTTATTTCAATTTGATCACTAAATTTTAATTTGTATCTTTTTAGATACTGTATATTTATTTAGTTTCATAATAGTGACTCACAAAATCTTTTGGCACTTAAACAATCCAAAATTATTATTTTGATCCAGAATTAAATATTTTTTTTTTTTACAAATAAGTCCATATTTTCTATACATTTATTAAAAAATAACAACAAATTTGAAAATTTTGATTCTACCTAATATAACCAGACTCGTTTTGAGTAGTAATGTAGGTTAGGAGAAGGTAAACTTCTAAAATTTTTGTAGCTTTTGGACTAAATTAAAAAAATAAAGAAATTGAGGGATTAAAATGATATGAAGCGAAATTTAAAGGACTGAAAATTTTTAGCAATACTCTTGTTGAAATAAAATTAAAGTTAGATCACAAAAAGAAAAAAAAATATTAAAGTTTAATACCTAAACTGCAATAAATATGAAGTTAGGTAACCACTATTGCATTTGACCCTTGTTTTAACTGTTCGGATCAAATTGTTAGCTGTTCAGTTCCTAATAGTTACAAAAATCTGTTTGGTTAATTTTTTTTAAAAAGGAGTTAGTAACTATTAGATACCCAAACTGTACCAGTTCATATCAGCTCCAATTTGAAGCTTTTTACCAATAGCTCTATATATTTTTTAAATTATATATGTTGTTCTATCCTTTTAACTTTAACTATTTATCACTACTTAATAAAATAGCATATTATCATTACTTAATAAAATAATTAATTATAATCACTTACTAAGATATTATTTAGATAATTATTAAAATTTCAATATTATAGTTAGTAAAAATATTAACCACACATATAAAAATATTAAAAATTATATTAATAAAAAATTTATGGCTCATTAATAAAAAAAAAAGGATATATTCATTTTTTTGAAATTGTATAAATCATTAAAAACCATATATAATGTCTTTAATTATAAGTATAAAATAATTTTTTTTATTATACATACTATTATTAATATTTAAACCATATATTATATATAATGTCTATATATGTAATTAAATATACTATCAGTAACCGCTGTTATAATTTCACCAAACACTTAGTATTAACTAGCTATCAGCTATTAGCTAACAACTATAAAAAATAGTTATTAACTATCAAATACCAGCTATCAGCAATAGTAACAACTACATTTTTTAGAGTAAATGTATAATTTATTTTTTTAATCTATAATAAAATAAATATTATTTTAATTTATAGTTAGCAATTAAATAATTATAATATTTATATCTATAATAGTTTTTAAAAATTTATATTAACAAGATTTATATTTTAATGTGAATCTTCAAATATAATCTATCAATAATTTTAATAATAAATAAAGTAAAGATGAAAAATTATTATTTAATACTATATAATTTTAAATAATTTATATAATTAAAAATATAATTATAAGAGATATATCAAATTATATTTAAAAATAATTTACACCACTCATGATCACTTAACATACTAACAACAACAACTAACAAAATTTTACCGAATGATTTTTATTTTTCAGCTATCAACTAATCACAACAGCTATCAGCTAATATAAATATATGAAACAAACAGACCCTTAAAAGGAGTTGGTAATTGTTAGACACCCAAACAATTCATATCAGCTCCAACTTGGAGCTTTTTACCATCTTTTTTTTAAAAAAATTATATTTGTTGTCTTATCCTTTTAGTTTTAACTAATTATTACTACTTAATAAAATAACTAATTACCATTACTTAATAAAATAATTGATTATCAATACTTAATAAAATACTATTTGGATAATTACTAAAATATAAATATTATAGTTATTAAATTTAATAACCACACAAATAAAAATATTAAAAATTATATTAGCAAAAAAATTTACAGCTCATTAATAATAATAATGATAACAACAACAACAACAACAACAATAATAATAATAATAATCATGATGATGATGATGATGACGACGACGACAATAACAACAATAACAATAAAATAATTGTAACATTCGTGTCCTTGGAAGTAAAATTATTAAATTTAATGATAGTTAAGAATTTAATTTTCAGATGTTAAATTTATGTTGTGGAAATTTAAATTTTTATTTTGTAAAGAAAAAGATTAAAATAAAATTAAGAATAAGAAATGTGGATTAAATTGAAAAAAATAAGGATTTAATTGAAAGAAGTTAGAGTAGGAGCATTTAGAAATAAAGAAAAGAAAGACGAGGGACTAAAGTGGAGAAAAAGGGGAAGAGTGGGTGAAATCTGCAGAGAAAAGAGAAGAAAGGTAAAAGAAGAAGAAGAGGAAGAAGAAGAAGAAGAAGAAGAAGATGAAGAAAAAGAAAAAGAAGACGAAGAAGGAGAAGAATGATCATACCATACTATAGCTAGGGTTTTCTGATCAACAAAAATAAAGTTTAATCATCAAAATATGTGAATGGTTGTATTTTATTGGCATTAAGTAAATTTTGGTTAAAGAAATTGATTTCAAATGTTGGATTTTTGGGTATTTTGTTGTGGATCTTGGATGAGTAATTATGTTCTTAAGGTGCATGTTAGTTAGTAATGAGCATGGAGTTTAATAGTTTATTCATGTGTAGGAAGTATAATTATGTGTTTTTGGATGATTTTTCGCCATTTTCTACAAGTTGTTTGTGTTTCAGAACATGATCAAGAGGCTCCTGATCGATTAGGCGATGCCATATCATTAATGAGGTGGCGCCTCATAGAGGAGTGGCGATGCCTCAACAGAGGCCAACGCCTCATTACTGAGGCAGCACCTCTGTACTATGGTGACGCCTCAATAGGTGCTGGGCAGCGCCACTGTGAAGAGGAGGCATGTATGTGGTCCGCCTCTGCATTGTTTTTGTCCAAAAACTTGAATGTTTGAATGAAAACTCAACCCAAAATGTTAAAAACACATACATGAACATTAGGAATGATGAAAACTACCTCGAATATGGGAAATGAACTCAAACCTAGTATTTGAACCACAATAATTCGTAAAATATGGGAATGCCGTATAATTTCCAAGTTTCAGACATAGAGACTAAAGTCATTGAATTAAATAATTTCATTTTGAGAAACTGTAAAGTTAAATAAAAAAGGAATGGTAAAGTAATGAAGTTAAATTATGTAATGGTACTGGAAATATTGTATAAACTTTATATTAAGATATATATGTATAAGTAAGAAATAAATAATTATGTAAGTACAGGATTTTGTTTGGGTGAGATGAGTTGACCACTCAATATTTATAACTATATTTGGGACACCACATGGATTTGGAGGTGCATTTGGGGTGAATACTTGTAGTTAAATGATATGCATACAATGTTATTTTCTTTTATCTGATGTTGTGAAATGACTAGTGTGGGCTGTAAGGATATTTATTCGAGTATTGTAAGGAGAGAACTATTTATATGTATGTCGTTATTTATTGTGGGGAAGATTTGGGAACATAATGAAATGAATATTAATATTGAAATATATGAATGGAGGATAAACGAGGCTAAATGCCAAAGAATGCGAGTTGTAACTTAAAAAGAACTTAAATACAATAATTTAGCAGAAAAGAATCATTAGCTTGGAAAATTCTATGCAATTTTATTTTTGCAATTCTATACACTGGTTGAAAATCTAGTGAAATTTTGTTGACGTAGCCACCGGAAAAATTTGAGTCCATCTATGTAGGCGGCACGTCAAAATTCATATTTTTGATAATTTGTAAAATAATGCACAAACTTTGATATTTGTTGTATTTATCACATACCATTTATTGTTGGGCAAATTGTTGAATGTATGTATTGTGTGTGTATATATATATTTTTTGAATTAATACATATAAAATGATTATTTAAACAAATAGAGTTCAAAATTAAAATTTTGCATTAAAAAATTATTAATTTTATTAATTATTATTTTAATTCAATTGTTACATTCAAATGGATATACTTATTTTACTATTTTGAGTGAAATTATTATTTATAAAATAACTTAAATAGTTTAAATTTCAATTTATATTTAATTAAAGTAATAATAAACGGTAATTTCCTAAAATTTTATATTTGAGTTCTTAAACTTTTGAAAAATATCATTCGATATCTTAGAATTGAATTAATTTTTTTTAAAATTTTAGAAAATATTATGATTTTAAAATCGTATAAAAATGTTAATTTAATAAATATAATAAAATTACTATTTAATGTTACATTAATTCAATAAAAATGTAAAATTTAAAATTTAAAATAATTAAATTATTTTTAAAAAATAATTTAAATTAAGATAATTAAACAAGTATTAATTTGAATATATATAACACTTAAGAGTTTTGTAATATGTATATATATGTAACTAATTCGAAATTCTAACTAAATTTCTTTAGCCAAGACTAATTTTGGGACGATGGATGACTACGGAAAGCCAATAAAAGCTAATAAGGAAAAAATGGTGAAGGTACTGTTCAAACAACACTTAAAATAGTATAGTAAGAATTTTATTAAAGCTTACTAGAAACACTTAAAAAGAAATTAACTAATTTTAAATCATTTTATTTTAAACAAAGACTAATTTTGAATCATTTAATGGTTAATTACATAGCTATTTAATTGGTCATATTTTTAGGAACATACAAATTCATGTAAATAAATATCAACCATAATTTTGCCCAAGTTTTTGGTTTTTAAAAACAAAACAAAAACAGCAAATTCCCAAAAATGGCAACTGCAACATATATATATACACAAAACAAAAACCTATAAATTAAAAATCAAAAGTAAACCAAAAAAAAAAAAAAAAACAATGGAGAAGAAGCTTGTTGCATTATTGGTGATGTGTATTGTAGTAGCAGCAGCTATGCAATTGTCGGTGGGTGATAATCCTGCCGAATACACATGCTTTCAGGAATGCGTTGATTTATGCATGAAACCTAGACCTAGTCCTGATAAAATTATATGTGAGGAGCTATGCGATGACGAATGTGGTCCGGCCGGTAAGTTATAAACTTGTTTTTATACAATTTTTAGTTTTACAATTTTAGCATACAATGATTGAGAAAATTTTTAATATGGGAAATATTAATGAGAACTTTATGATATTATATTCTATTATGTTCAGCAGAATGAATATAAAATTGTCAAATGAACAAAATATAATTGAATAATTAACCATTTCAGTCTTAAAAATATTGGAAAAGAATTGTTAACATTAACATTTTTTTTGTGTGCAGCCTACCAGACGTCCCACTACCTTAACGGTGTGAAACAAAAATTGCAACAAGAAAAACATTAATTTTCATAAAAGGTGGCAAAAAAAATATGTTATATTATAATAAATAACATATGAATATATAAATATATATATATATATATATATACATACATGTTCGTGCAATAAAATAACTACATTGTTCTGTCTCATTTTATTCTCCTTGGAAATTCTTCTTTTTATGTCAATCGTTGATATATATTTTAATTTTCATAAAAGGTGGCAAAAAAAATTATGTTATATTATAATAAATAATATATATATATATATATATGTTTGTGCAATAAAATTACTACATTGTTCCGTCTCATTTCCTTCTCCTTGGAAATTCTTCTTTTTTATGTCAATTGTTGATATATTTTGGTATCATTGAATTATTATCAAATATTTTGTTTAATTTTATAAAACAAAAAAAAATTAATACACTTGATTTTTTTGTACTATTAAAAAAAAAAGAAAGATTATGCCAAATGAAATTTATTGTCGTGACATGTCATTTAACAAAAAAAATTAGAGTACTAATAGTTCAAAAAAATTATATAGTTCAAAAAAATAAATGGTTTGTTTATATCCTCTCTTCAAGATTGAGAAGCAAGTTTATAGTACTTATCTTTCCTTCCATATAACTACAACTTAAAGAAAAGAATTTCCACCCATGAAAAATAAGTTTGGAGCCCCATTGTTCTTCTTAATAGCTAATAGGGTTAAGCCTTATTAAGGCTACCCTTTTTCCTATTCATTGTCTAGTTAATGTTTTTACAAGAGTTACAACTATTAATTAATAATTTTTTTTAAAAAAATTTTTATAAGCTATCACAAAGTAAATTTGACAAATTTAAATATGGTCAAAATGATATTTTTGCCAATCTAGACATCAAATATATTAGAGGTAATAATAGAAGTAACTAATTTGACTAAAGTTTTTTTTTTTTTTTTACCTAAATATTGATTAATTGCATAACTGACCCTATTGGAGAGCCAAAACTAGAAAGAAATGAATGAAGGGCGGGAATTGAGTTGAGACTAAGAAGCAGAATCAAGGAATCAGTAGCAAAAGGTGCAGTAACAATGAATTCATTAACTATGGTGAAGAGAACACAAAGAATAAATTTGAAAGAAGCAGAATTAGGTATTTTTGAGGATGCTTCATGGCACGCTAAACATAAAAACTCCGCTTAGCATGAACATCTAACAACATAACTTAATAAGAAAATGACTTCAATGCCAGCAGAATACTAATCACCAAGATCAGGTGGATAAATTTAACTCCATGCACATCAAGAACAACTAAACAACCTAACTGATAGTCCTAAAGATAAGACCTTCGTAGCCCAGGGCCAAAAATTGAGGCTCAATCAGGACTTATGTCCTTCAGGGTAATTAGTATTCAAAAAGGATAAAAAATACTCAATTAGAAAGGGAAAAGGACTTTATGAGTACTAATCCGAATTAGAATAGGTATGTCTCTCCCATGCCTATATAAGCACATATTTCCTTTGAATAAATCATCTTTTGAAAAAAATTTCTCTGACTTAGGCATCAAAGGCCCTGTGGATCGAAGATCCCAGGTTCCCCTTAGTGTATCTCTTGTGCCTACAGGTCTTAAGAAGGTTGGGCATTCTTCAATTGGCACTGTCTGTGGGAAATAATTTCTTATTTTCCCAGCTTCAAGTCATTGATTTTTCAAGTCAACACTTCAACATATGGCAAATACTTTAGAGCCTTCACCTTTGTAGGGAGTATCATCCACCACCACAGCAGCACCTACTAATGTCGTTCCATCTACTGTTTAAAGGGAGAACTCTACACAGCCCTTTGGCTCTGAACCCTTCGCGCCATTAAATCTACCATAAAATAAGGATGGCATTTGAAGCATCCTTATCATTTTATGCTCCTTTCTAGCATATGTCAAGATCCATTCCAACCATCCTCTTTCCAAATCTTAAATTCTTAACTCCACTGAATATGGCTGAAGCAAGTTAGTTATTCATTCCACTAAATCTACCACCATTGTATAGAGAGGTGTTGATTAATAGTCTCAAATCTCAGCTCCATCTTGTGCAACAGCAGCTATCACACTTAACCCTGGAAACAAGAGCTGGAATCTAAATTGGAGGTACTACTTGTCCTATGTCCGTAGCACCAATGGATGCCATAATCAATGCTTCATAAGGTGGACAAACACCACTCTATAATGAACATGGCGAGTCGCATAAAAATAGCAGTCAACCACCTAGGGGACACGAATCCAACTTGGAACAGGAAGTAGAGTCTGATGCTCCTAGAAAAGAGAGAGCCGAATTTAATCGTCAATTTCGTGAATTAATGCATAAGGTACGAACAAGACCAAATGAGATTGAAGAGTGTATTTTCAATGGAAGTACTAAATTCATCAATAGCATAATGGTAACTCAAAAACCTTCAAAGTTTAAAGTTTTGTCTTTCGATCAATATGATGGAACTGATAATCCAATAGCTCATGTCTCTATGTTTCTAATGAAGATGATGTTGCAAAAAGTTAATGATGCTATTATATGTTGAGTATTCCCTACTACTCTCACGAATATAGCTCAAAATGGTTTCACAGACTCCCAAAGAACTCTATAGCTACCTTTGAAGAGTTGGTTGAGCGATTCAGGACTCGATTCATTACAAACGTTCCACTAAGGAAAAGTATTAACGATCTACATATTTGTAAACAAGGTGATAATGAGACACTCAGAAAATTACCTTGATAGATTTAACAAGATCGCAATATAGATTGAGCACCTGAGTAATGAAGCGGCAATAGACGCATTGAAGTATGGCACCAAGATGGGAAAACTCAGAAATAAAATAATGACAAAGAAACCGTAGACTTTCCTGAAAGAAAATGATTAATATTTAAAATTTATTGGATCTTAACTAATTTAGTACAATTTAGATAAAACTATAAATGCAACAAAAGTTTTCCAAATAATTATTTAAAATAATTACATTAATTAGAACTTCAACTCATAATTTTAACTTAAATGAAAACAACCCACTATCTAATTTAACATGTAATCTTGCATCAATTGTATAGTTTATTTAGTAAAAATTGGCTTGCAAAAAGAGAATAAGAGTAGAAATTTAATGACCACCATAATAGAATGTTTTGGCATATGGCACCCGAAAAAATAAAAATCATTTTCAAAGTCAAAAGTACGAATTGTCTAAAGGAGAACTTTTTTTTTTTTGTTGAAAAAGATTTTTTTTTTCCTGCACATATAAAATAAAAGATTAAAAATATATATGATAAAACACAAGGAGTGAGAAAAGTATCTAAAAACTAAGAATCATCTCTTTATTAATCTTGCAGAACAAAGAACGCGTATTTGGACATTATTAGAGTCAAACAGCAATACTTGATGCGAAGCGTTTTGAACTGTCATCTTCCAAATCAACGGAACAGGAATAAATAGATCCGCATAAAAGATTCAATTACCTCATATTGTATTATATTTAGTTGATAGACTATTGTCAATATAAATGTGAATAGACGGAGAAAAAAATACACAATGACGAAAACAAAAGAATAAATTGCATTCAATTTAACAATTAATTAAATATAATTAAAGAAATAGATAAAATAGAATATAATATATTAAAATTGATTATCAGTTTCCAATACCTTTCAAAAAATCAATATAAAGAAAAATATAAGAAGTCAAAACAAGTGTAGCGGATTTGGTTTGTATGGACATGATAAAAAAAAAACATGAAGAAATCTACCAAAAACATAATGAAATTTTGAATAATTTTAGTTTATTTTTCGTATATGAAATAATCTACTGTAATTTTATGAGATTAATGAAGAATACTGATCAATAAAATTTTGAATACTTTTAGTTTATTTTTAGTACATGAAACAATGACATTTTTTAATACTTTTAGTTTATTTTCTATATATGAAACAGTGAAATTTCAAATACTTTTAGTTTATTATTCATATATAAAACAGTCCGCTACAATTTTATGGTTTTTCCTTATATTATAACTTGAATGCATGTATTAAGTGTCTCTTGTTTTTTCAAAAATTCATTTAGTATTTTATTTGCATTTAATTTCAAATATTTTTTGTTTATTTTCCGTTTATATTATGTATATGAAACAATTCATATACATAACTTCAAAAAAAAAATTAGTATGCAAGTGATGTGTAATAACAATATTTATATTACTGAAGTGAGTTGACAATAAAATTTTAGTTGAATAAGTTTCTTTTTTGACCTGAACACTCATCAATAGTCAGCCTAGCTAGAATTATTAGGTTTTATTCATTTGTGATGGTAACCATAAGGAAATATATGAAGAGAGATTGGAATTGAATACTTTTAGTTTATTTTTTGTATATGAAATAATAAAATTTTGAATATTTTTAGTTTATTTTCCAAATATGAAACAGTAAAATTTTGAATATTTTTAGTTTATTTTCCGAATATGAAACAATTTGCTACAAATTAATAAATAATACTGATCAAAAAAAATTTGAATATTTTTAGTTTATTTTTTTTAGATGAAACAGTACAATTTTGAATACTTTTAGTTTGTTTTCTGCATATGAAATAATCTGCTATAATTTTATGGGCATTCCTTATATATTTTAGGTATGTCCTATTTTTCATATATTTTTTATTTTTGGTTTATTTTTTTGTTTACTTTTAATTTATTTTTTGTATATTTTTTGTATACTTTTAGTTTATTTTTTGTGTATAAAATAATCTCTTATATTTTTATTTAATTTCATGAAAAATACTAAAAAAAAAAGAGGGAAAGTAAAAAAGAAGGATATGGGCAAAAAAAATAAGGAGGAAATAAAAATAAAAAAAAAAGAAAAGAAAAAAAGAAGAAAATAAAAATACACAAAAAATGAAGAAAAGGGAAAAATAAGAAAAAAAATTAAAAAAAAAGCATAAAAAATTAAGGAGATGAGGAAAAACTAAGAAGAAAATAAAAAGAAAAAAGAAAAAAAGAAAAAAAAGAAGGGAATGAGAAAAATAAAAAATAAAGAAGGAGATGACAAATTGAGGTATTTTTATTTTTGTAAAAAAGGAGAAAATAAAAAAAGAAAAGGAAAAAAGAAGAAAATAAAAATACACAAAAAATGAAGAAAAGGGAAAAATAAGAAAAAAAATTATAAAAAATTAAGGAGATGAGGAAAAACTAAGAAGAAAATAAAAATAAAAAAGAAAAAAAGAAGGGAATGAGAAAAATAAAAAATAAAGAAGGAGATGACAAATTGAGGTATTTTTATTTTTGTAAAAAAGGAGAAAAT